>AVPN01000363.1:4258-23220 GCA_000695325.1 Pleurobrachia bachei | reverse complement strand
AGACGAAGAGTGAGAGGATGGGGGACATAGAGGGGGGGGGGGTGTTGTAGGACTTCATACAACGGGTATTCTAGTGTTAAATAATGATGAAAACCCATTTCCCAGCGAGTTTGAAACAATTTAAGTGGTTTTAAGACATTCGAAATTAATGTGTACCCTCAGAAATTTCAAATTAGGAAGTCAGACGAACTTAAAATCCACTGATATATTTTCCGAATAAAGTTATTATGCGTATCTCTTTGGCGGCTTTGACAGTTTATGCATATATCCAACATTTCCTATTGATTTAACTTCAGAAAAATGAATAATTTAATTGCTCATGATGTCCTAAAGTAATTAGATAATTTGTGGCATATGGGATATTTTTATTTTGGTCAAATGGGATAGCTCTATTCACCCAGAACAGTAAGGTTTACTTTGATACTCACTCAGGTATCCTATAAATTGATGAACAAAACGATATCGATAGCTTTTTGCTTTCGTTATGTATCACTGAGACGAAATATGGGACTTCGTAATTTGGTATCCCGTTTGACAAACATTCCAAAGATCAATTTTCTTCGATTTTGGTCAAATGGGACACCAGTGAATATTTATGTTGGTTTATTTTCCAATAACGCCAAATGGATAGTCCCGATAGTGGAACGTAATATTCTAGATATAATCAGTTTCCGAATGACTTATATTGGAAATTTATATGAGAGAATAGATTAAACCGCGTCCCATTTGACCCAAATTCAGACGTCCCATATAACCTAAAATTTCCAATCACTGCTAAACGTATGGGGCAAATGGGATAGTGCAATAACTAGCTAATTGATTATTATTAAGAGCTAAAAGCTGTTCTATTAGACGAGCGGTATAATAATGATCCCATTGATGTATCGGTTTCATCTAAAAAGTCGATAATTTTTAAGTTGGAGCTTAATTTTCAAAGGTATCCCATATTACCCAAGTCTCCCCTATGTATCAAACACAAAGATGGGCTGCCTAGAGAAGGGTAGGCAATGACGGGTTTACACTAGTCGAGTGTGCTTACACTCCTTCTATTCTATTGGAGAGACAGACAGTACAGCAACTTTACATTATAACAAACACATCATGGCCAATAATATGGGAGAGAGAGAAAGGTGTTCATCCATTATCCCTCCTTGCACCCTATAATGAATGGACATTAGACTGCTTGTGTTGGTATCAGCCTTACGAAATGTTCTCTTTGACCACTGATATTCTCCCCTCTTCCCCTAAACCCCGTATTCTCCCCACAGGGAATGAGATTCCTGCACTCGTCAGTGATAGAAAGTCACGGGTACCTCAAATCCTCAAACTGTGTTATCAACAACCATTTCTCCCTGAAGATCGCTGATTTCAGTAGAACTATATTTATGAGTGATATGGATAGACTGAGCAAAGCGACTGAAGAAGCACGAAATGAACGTGAGTGACAGAGAGACAGAGATAGGACGACAAAGAGACAGATAGTAAAGGAGAATGGAACTTGAAACATTTTGAGTGTTCAACCACTTACGCAACAACTTGAAAGTTTCAATGAAACAGGTCTGATGTCATGTAGCTTGTTATAATTCCAATCCCTTTCTCTCCCCACTGCAGGTTTGGTGTATCGGGCCCCAGAGTTACTACGAATGCAGTGTATCCCCTGCAAGGGTACCAAAGAGGGTGACATGTACAGTTTTGCCATTATAGTTCATGAGATTATGGTCCGGTATGGGCCTTTCGGGCTGTCCAACATGGAATGTGATCTGACAGCAACAGGTACTGGTACAGATAGGGTAGAAATAGTGTACAGGGTACATATAGGGTACAGATAGGGTACAGATAGGGTACAGATAGGGGGATTGAGATAGGGTAGAGATTAATTTGATCATATAACGTGACGGCGATAATTGGCTTTGTGACTTGTTTGTTGTCAATGTTTGTAACTTGTATTTTGTAGTTAGTAACATAATAGCTGTAGCTAACTGGTAACCATAGCAACTAGAACCGGCCACTCCCTCTCTCCTCCCCTACTCCAGATGTGATAAACATGGTAACTAAAACGGACAGACTAACGCCATTCAGACCTGAATTCCCCTTTTCGACCGATGCCAAACAGGCTCGGCTATCTGCAGTAGCGAGAGAGTGCTGGCATGAAGACCCGACCATGCGTCCTACTTTCCAGTCACTTCGAGCATCATTCAGATCCATTGGAATTGAAAGGTATCGGTCTTTACTGATGTGTTACTTCATAGTTCCTAGTTGCTATGTTACCAAACTGAAACTGTAACAGAACTAGTTCTACCCTTGACTTACTCGACCATGTTTCCCTACATAACAACCCTTGACAATGACCTACACATCGTATCAACTCCACAACCAATCTATGCCAACTATTTCATACGTTTCCAATTTCAGTTCAGGTGGGATTGTGGGTAACTTGCTGAGTAGAATGGAGAAATACGCCACAAATTTGGAGGAGATAGTCGAGGAAAGGACAGCCCAGTTGCAATGTGAGAAGAAACGAACAGACGACCTCATTGAGTCTATGCTACCAAAGTAAGTGTTCAACTTTCTATTTACCATTTGCCTCCAACCTTTTCGGTTCTCAACTAATTTCCCTGGTTAGCTCTAATTAGTTAATACCCGACTCCACACTTGATTTGTTAATTAAGGGGTGGAGGACCCATTTCACGCATTACTTGATAGTAGATCAGATGACTTGGCCGAGTAACACATGAGTCGCATAATCATCTGATCCACTATCGATAGATCGTATCGCATAGTGAGTGTTATGCGATCCCTATTCCCTCTACCAATACAATATCAATGTACCCAATTGGTAATTGTGATATGCGATCTACCTGCTTTGGAACGTGAATCAGATCACAATGGAACGTGAACCGTCACAGACCAATCCCCCTCCCTCCCATTACGTAGACATCCTAACAGTCCATACTTAAACCACCATCAACAACCCAATCTCCATCTCACAACCACCTTTCCTTTGTTTAATCTACCAACTCTCTTCTCCGTACCATGGGAATCTCCAAATCTAAAGCCACCAATTCCTACATCATGGACCAGACCCACTTCGAGACCTCCTACACTCTCCTAACACCTCTCGGAGAGGGCGGATTCGGCACCATCTATACCATTCGGAGCAACCAGACAGCTACTGAGCACGTGGTTAAGAGCATCAAGAGGAAAGGAGTACCAACGGAGCGGCTTCAGTCCACTGGAGAGAAAGTGCCTCGAGAAGTTAAGATCACCGCCGGACTACAACACCCCAACATCATCAAACTACTGGATTTCTACACTCTCCGGAAGAACTATCTCCTGATCCTGGAATACCACGCCGGCTGGGTGGACCTGTTCGACTTCACCGCTAAGAAGAGGCGTACGGAGGAGGGGAGCAGCAAGAAGATAATGTCCCAAGTCCTATCTACCCTGTCCTACCTCCACACTGAGCTCTCTGTGGCACACCTTGACGTTAAACCTGAAAATATCCTACTGAACCCTGCAGACCTGAGCGTTAAACTACTTGATTTCGGAGCAGCCAACTACATCACACCTGGAAAACCGTTGGAGATATTCGAGGGAACGAGACAGTACGCCGCACCTGACATCCTATTCCGGGGAAGCTTTGATCCTGTTCATGCTGATATCTGGGCAAGTGGAGTTACACTCTACAGACTGGTTGTTGGAGACCTGCCCTTTCACTGCCCCGAGGATTACTATGAGATTCTCCGCTTCCCTTCCCAGATCTCTGTTTACTGTCAGCACGTGCTGTGTCTAATGTTGTGCAGGCAGAGTGAGCTGAGACCTGGAACCGTGGAGGATGTTCTCCGTGCTCCTTTCTTCTCTTTGTGATGATATTATTGTGTGTTATTTGATATTTAATTTTCTAATAAATTCTGCCTCTCAATGTGAATTCAACTTGAATTGATCCCACACTTGCGTACAAATCCATACCACATCCCACACCCATTTGATAACACATCCCCTCTTTTCAGATCTCCGTTCGACCAACACACAGTACAAATCTACACCCCACACAAAGCACAAATCATCTCCCTTTCAATTCTCCCTTTCAATTCTCCCTTACCATTTCAACCCAACATCCCCACTCCTCACACACCTCGTCTTCCATCCCCCTTTCATATCGTCTCAGCTCACCCAATTCTCCCTGTCCATGACGCCCATCCCCTCTCCTCAGGTCGGTAGCTGATCAGTTGAGATCAGGATCTGTAGTGCCCCCGGAGTGGTTCACCTGTGTATCAATCTACTTCAGTGATATAGTGGGGTTCACGGCTATTAGCAGTCTTTCCTCGCCACAACAGGTAAATACATCAGTTCATAATGTTCACATCTCTAGATCTATAGCTGGATCAGAAATTGGTTTAGATATATCTCGACCAAAACGCGGAGTTTTTACGTCAGCCGACCCGAAACCGGACAAAGTTTGGCCACCCGCTGGTCTCAGGGACTCAAAATATGTCGAAATATGTTTAAATTATCATTTGGGGTCATTAAGACCTTTTAATTACATGTAATTACCCTTTAATTACATGTAATTACATTTTAATTACACGTAATCCAATTACCTCAGTACCTCGAGAGCTTTCGAACGCTACCTAGAACACCTTCCTACTCCTTCTAATTGCCGAGATCTGAATACCCCTTATTTTGACAGTTTTTCGCGTCCTACCCCTTATGGGTTTGGGTACACCCATCGCCACACCCCCTATACGTCGCGGGACCTCGAGACCTTTCCAATGAGACCTGGAACCGTGGAGGATGTTCTCCGTGCTCCTTTCTTCTCTTTGTGATAATGATATTGTGTGTTATTTGATATTTAATTTTCTAATAAATTCTGCCTCTCAATGTGAATTCAACTTGAATTGATCCCACACTTGCGTACAAATCCATACCACATCCCACACCCATTTGATAACACATCCCCTCTTTTCAGATCTCCGTTCGACCAACACACAGTACAAATCTACACCCCACACAAAGCACAAATCATCTCCCTTTCAATTCTCCCTTTCAATTCTCCCTTACCATTTCAACCCAACATCCCCTCTCCTCACACACCTCGTCTCCCATCCCCCTTTCATATCGTCTCAGCTCACCCAATTCTCCCTGTCCATGACGCCCATCCCCTCTCCTCAGGTCGGTAGCTGATCAGTTGAGATCAGGATCTGTAGTGCCCCCGGAGTGGTTCACCTGTGTATCAATCTACTTCAGTGATATAGTGGGGTTCACGGCTATTAGCAGTCTTTCCTCGCCACAACAGGTAAATGTACAGCAGTTCATAATGTTTTCATCTCTAGATTTTTACCAGGTTTACATATATCTCTCCGTAAACAATGCCTTGTGCTAAATGAAAAGCCAGCTTAATGAAACAACGCACATCAATTGGGACGATTAAAATTACAATTTAAAACATAAGAAACCTTACTCTTCCTCTCTCACCTCGCATCCTTGACACTGATACGGCACGGCCTCCTTATCCCTTCTATCCTTCACAACATCACACGACCGAGTAAAAGCCTGGGCAGTAAAATCGAACCACTTATTAGCAACCCACTTATTCCCCCTTACTACCGGACACCCCGCATGTTGTGTAGTCAGATCAGGATACCCACTGGGTAGAACATTGTACCAGAACGAGGCACCATTTCGGAGAGGTGGTATTCTCGCTCCGGCATCCACAAAGGCAGTTGCCCCACCCTCAGCTACATCAGTTAGATATAACAGCGCTGTTGCAATACGGATAACTTCCACAGGGATCCCTGGTACTAGGATCTTAGCTGCGTCTCGGTGTATAGAGATATCAAAATGAGAGTTAAACATACCGCCTATACCGTAGTTGTTAACTTGCAGTTCCTCTGAGTTTTCCAGAGATAGGCCTGTGGCATCAGACAATCTCCGATTCACCCTTCTAACAATACCGCTTAATATCATCTTCCAGTCCTTCCTTTAACCATGATACCTTGCTAATCCTCTCTAAGGTGTTGTAATTAGAATCACTGTTCTTCCCCACCTCACTTCTCTGCAATCTTGGTCCAGCTAGCTTCACCAAGGCTGCTGCCTCTAAATCAGTTGTAATGTCATGAAATAGTAGCACAGGAGGGGAGTGCCATGCCTGCTCTACTTTCACTGGCGCCAATAGAGTCCTGGGTGTGTCTTGCTTGAAGTAGCACGTTAGCCGGTCAAACTGAGTTTTAGTTTCGGCCGAAAGATTGGGAGATTCCCTGCACAGTGCCTCATATTGAGCTTTGTTTACCCCGCCTACTCTGTCCATGAGCTGGTCTCGACTTATTGACAGCGAGTCAGCCCCCGGAGATGACTTTGGGAGAAACGTAAAGTTGTGTGGGGGTGGAGGTTTGGTGATGGGAAGTTTCACTGGTTTGAGGGACTCTCTCGCAAGCTCAGCTGTTTCAACATGACTCAGTTTCTCTAAACAATCAGCTATCTTGTCTCGACTAGTAAACCATGAATCACCCCACACCTCACTCCCCCAGTCAACACAATGCTGCCAATGATGTCCTTCATGGGCAACCTTAACCACCTTCTCAAGAAGGCGGTGAGAGGTAGTGAGTTGGGCAGGGGAGAGATGATACACATCAGCCAGGTTGAAGAGAGACTGTACGGCGCTGGCTAGGTCGTCTTCATCCGGGATCAGATCCTCAAATACCTTATCTTGATAGTAGATAACAGCCTCGCTTTCAGCTTCAGCATAATCCTCGATTGTTGGCCATAGTTCTACAAACCTGAAAAGATCAAACACAATGCGTTATTGAGTGACGGAGAAGCTAGCCCTTGTAGATATTGATAATGAGAAGAATAGAAGGTATAATAAGTCCCACCCTAATCTGAGTGTACTGCCAAAACGGTGTCTTGCGCCGCTACTCCTAAGCAACTTCCACCAGGTGCTTCCTTGTATTCCTTGTTCGGGCGACTATTCCTAACCTGTTGATAAGAGATAGTTGTGTGGAGGGGTGATGAAGATAGTCAGTAGTGGTGTTGTCTCCTCGATATCTAGAAACCTCCCTTAGTAGTTCCTTCAGCTGCCCCTTCTCTGGTGTCTCATCTGGATTTGAGGAATGAGGAGGAGTGAATGTTGGTCCAGGATATGATTTATATTAATCTGGCGATACAATAGATTGGAATGGAGGAGAAGTCTGCGATCACCGTCTTTTAGATGTCATGGCATAATTTCAAAACAATCTGCAGATCATCAAAATACGTACTTGCAGTTTGAAGATAATCTGTAGCTAGGTCAATAAGTTCATTCTCGGTATTCAATAGTCTAACCAAATCAACGTGAGAGGAAAACACTGCCTTAGAACTGGTCACTGTCACGAGGGACAGGATAACAAGTAAAAACATAGCTAACAGGAAAGGGATAGATACAGAGAGAGGGAGAAAGGGGGAGAGAATGAGGGAGAGAGGGGGAGATAGAAAGCTAAAGAGAAAGGGAGAGAATTGAATATTGAGGCATGCATAGTGCATACAGTGTGTAGCTGCTCCACTGGGATCTAAGAGGGACTGAGAAATATATATTATGCCAATTATAGAACTTCAAACTCTAACTTGTTGCTTCTATTAGAAAGTTTAGTAAGAGTTTGAAGGAGAATGAGAATGTCACAGGTTCTCCATGGCATATATTTAGGTAAACCGTAAATATCCGGGGTATGGCGGATGAAAGAAGACACCTTTGAGTTCTACCTCGGGACGGAATCACAAACAACCTCCAATAATTTCCTCAATTCCCCAGGTTCTTGAGATGCTGAACGATCTTTACACGTTGTTTGACACGTGTATTGAGAAATATGATTGTTACAAGGTGGAAACAATAGGAGATGCATACATGGTAGGTGTGATTGTTTCTTAGTTTCTTTAGTGGGCCAGACAGTAGTCAGACTAGACATAATTTGAAATTTAGTTGTCGTGCTGGCAGATTTAGTTTTAGATCGGGTCGGCGCCGCGCCAAACAGTCTGCCAATTTGTTTACGTGCAAGCAGTTTCAATTGTTCCAAACAGTTGCTAACTACTGTCCACACTCCACATATAACAGGTGGTATCAGGGCTGCCCATACGAAATGAAGACAGACACGCTGCCCAGATTGCACTAATGTCACTTGACTTCCTTGATAACATAAGGAACTTTAAAATAGCCCACCTCCCAGAGGAGAAATTACGAATCAGAATTGGAATGCATTCAGGTAAATAATCCCTAATAAATACATGAAGTATCGGTAAGACAATTTACCTGACCTTTTCGATACAGCTTTGCAATCTCTGATCTTTACTGTGTGCCCTAAATGCGGTGAACTAGTCTATATGTAGACAACCATATCTACTATCTAGACAATCTAACAAGCAGAATCCTAGCCCATCGTTATCCTTCAGGTCCGGTAGTAGCAGGCATTGTGGGCAAGAAGATGCCACGTTATTGTCTGTTTGGAGACACAGTCAACACAGCTAGTAGAATGGAAAGCAACGGAGAAGGTATGCACTGGTCGAGGGTTGGAGTAGTTACCTTCCTCCTAGGGTGAAGGGTCGGGGAGGGGTCGTTACTCAATCTGAAGAGTTACGTACTCTAGGGTAGCTGCAAATCCCACTTCAATATTGGGCACAGTCAGGGGAAGTATGAAAAGCTACTTTAACCGGATCTATAATTTCAGCTGAGAAGATACAGATGAGTTCCCAGTCCCATGATATCCTAAAAATTAACGGAGGATTCGTCACAGAGAGTAGGGGCCTAGTGGAGATGAAGGTAAGATTCATATAATACAAAACTAACTTGTCAGACAGTTTCGGCCTCAGAAGAGTCACGTTTCTGGCGATAGATTACGTCTCTCGCAGTTCCCCAGACGAGGTACTACCTCGGTAGAACTCAATCTACAAGATTTCTGTTCTTACATCACCCACTATCTCTCAGGGGAAGGGAAAAGTACAGACCTATTGGCTGAAAGGAGTTGAGAATGATATCAATATCAGCAACCCTCGCAACTTCACCGATGACCAAGCAGCACTATTAAAAAAGAGCACTTTCAGCGAGGGAGGAACTCAACCCCCGAACTATATGAACATTGTTAACATGGATAACCCTAGTTATGACAAGACACACAATGATAAACATTTGCAATAACAAAAACAATTAATTGAAGTACGAACGCTACCTAGAACACCTTTCTACTCCTTCTAATTGCCGAGATCTGAATACCCCTTATTTTGACAGTTTTTCGAGTCCTACCCCTTATGGGTTTGGGTATACCCATCGCCACACCCCCTATACGTCGCGGGACCTCGAGACCTTTCCAACGAGCCATAGAAAACCTCTCTACGACTTCAGGGGGCTTCAAAACTTTCACTCTAAAAATATCTATGGTTTTATGGTTATGGTTTTTTTTATCATCTGGTATTAAGGGCCTGTCGGCTCGGCCCCGTTGTTGTAGGGGGGTCGGGGGATGGGTTGAGTTTGGGTTAGATTCGGGTCGGGGGGCCTTGCCAGGCCCCGAATCTCTCCTTGTGCTAAATAAAAACAACGCACATCATTTGGGACATTAAAAAGTAATAAAATAACAATTTAAAATGAAACCTGTCTTACTCTTCCTCTCTCACCTCACATCCCTGACACTGATATGGCACGGCCTCCTTATCCCTCCTATCCTTCACAACATCACACGACCGAGTAAAAGCCTGGGCAGTAAAATCAAACCACTTGTTAGCAACCCACTTATTCCCCCTTACTACCGGACACCCGGCATGTTGTGTAGTCAGATCAGGGTACCCACTGGGTAGAACATTGTACCAGAACGAGGCACCATTTCGGAGGGGCGGTATTCTCGCTCCGGCATCCACAAAGGCAGTTGCCCCACCCTCAGCTACATCAGTTAGATATAACAGCGCTGTTGCAATACGGATACCTTCCACAGGTACCCCAGGTACTAAGATCTTAGCTGCGTCTCGGTGTATAGAGATATCAAAATGAGAGTTAAACATACCGCCTATACCGTAGTTATTGACTTGTAGTTCCTCTGAGTTCTCCAGAGATAGCCCCGTGGCATCAGACAATCTCCGATTCACCCTTCTAACGATACCGGTAATATCATCTTCCAGTCCTTCCTTTAACCATGATACCTTGCTAATCCTCTCTAATGTGTTGTAATTAGTATCACTGTTCTTCCCTACCTCACTTCTCTGCAATCTTGGTCCAGCTAACTTTACCAGTGCTGCTGCCTCTGCGTCAGTTGTAATGTCATGGAATAGTAGCACGGGTGGGGAGTGCCATGCTTGTTCTACTTTAACTGGCGCCAAGAAAGTCCTGGGTGTATCTTGTTTGAAATAGCACGTTAGACGGTCAAACTGACTTTTAGTTTCGGCTGAAAGATTGGGAGATTCCATGCACAGTGCCTCATATTGAGCCTTATTTACGCCACCTACCCTATCCATAAGCTGGTCACGACTTATTGACAGCGAGTCAGCCCCCGGAGATGATTTTGGGAGAAACGTAAAGTTGTGTGGGGGTGGAGGTTTGGTGATGGGTAGTTTCACTGGTTTGAGGGACTCTCTCACAAGCTCAGCTGTTTCAACATGACTCAGTCTCTCTAAACAATCAGCTATCTTATCTCGACTAGTAAACCATGAATCACCCCATACCTCACTCCCCCAGTTGACACAATGCTGCCAATGATGTCCTTCATGGGCCACCTTAACCACCCTCTCGAGAAGGCGATGAGAGGTAGTCAGTTGGGCAGGGGAGAGATGGTATACATCAGCTAGGTTGAATAGAGATTGCACGGCGCTGGCTAGATCTTCTTCATCCGGGATCTGATCCTCAAATACCTTATCTTGATAGTAGATAACCGCCTCACTTTCAGCTTCAGCATAGTCCTCGATTGTTGGCCATAGTTCTACAAACCTGAGATACACTCATTATTGAGGGAGAACTAGAAGCTGTATTCCTACTGACCTACTACTAGCCAACCAACATCTTGTTTGCTATGGGAGTATGGAAGTGTGAGAATTAGCTCTTTCTAGTTTCACCTGTTGATAAGAGATAGTTGTGTGGAGGGGTGATGAAGATAGTCAGTAGTGGTGTTGTCTCCTCTATCTCTAGAAACCTCCCTTAGTAGTTCCTCCAGCTGCCCCTTCTCTGGCGTCTCATCTGGATTAGAGAAATGATGAAGATTGATTATGGTCCAGGATATGATTTATATTAATCTGGCGATACAATAGATTGGAATGGAGGAGAAGTCTGCGAACACCATCTTTTAGATGTCATGGCATAATTTCAAAACAATATGCAGATCATCAAAATACGCACTTGCAGTTTGAAGATAATCTGTAGCAAGGTCAATAAGCTCATTCTCAGTATTCAATAGTCGAACCAAATCAACATGAGAAGAAAACACTGCCTTAGAATTGGTCACTGTCACGAGGGACAGGATAACAAGTAAAAACATAGCTAACAGGAAAGGGATAGATACAGAGAGAGGGAGAGAGAAGAAGAGAATGAGGGAGAGAGGGGGAGAGAGAAAGCTAAAGAGAAAGTGAGAGAATTGAATATTGAGGCATGCATAGTGCATACAGTGTGTAGCTGCTCCACTGGGATCTAAGTTGGCGACATAGGCACCTGGTGTGATCCCCACACACATGTGTGGGGATCGCACAAGGTGGCTATGTCGCCAAGGATCTAGGAGGGACTGAGAGATAGATATTATACCAATTATAGAGGCAGATTCTGCCTCAGGCAGAAAGTTAGAGTTTGAAGTAGAATGAGAATGGCTCAGGTTCTCCATGGCATATATTCAGGTAAACCGTAAATATCCGGGGTATGTCGGATGAAAGAAGACCCCTTTGAGTTCTACCTCGGGACGGAATCACAAACAACCTCCAATAATTCCCTCAATTCCTCAGGTTCTTGAGATGCTGAACGATCTTTACACGTTATTTGACACGTGCATTGAGAAGTATGATTGTTACAAGGTGGAAACAATAGGAGATGCATACATGGTAGGTGTGATTGTTTCTTAGTTTCTTTAGTGGGCCAGACAGTAGTCAGACTAGACATAATTTGAAATTTAGTTGTCGTGCTGGCAGATTTAGTTTTAGATCGGGTCGGCGCCGCGCCAAACAGTCTTCCAAACAGTCTGCCAATTTGTTTACGTGCATGCAGTTTCAATTGTTCCAAACAGTTGCTAACTACTGTCCACACTCCACATATAACAGGTGGTATCAGGGCTGCCCATACGAAATGAAGACAGACACGCTGCCCAGATTGCACTAATGTCACTTGACTTCCTTGATAACATAAGGAACTTTAAAATAGCCCACCTCCCAGAGGAGAAATTACGAATCAGAATAGGAATGCACTCAGGTAAATAATCCCTAATAAATACAATATGAAGTATCGGTAAGACAATTTACCTGGCCTTTTCGATACAGCTTTGCAATCTCTGATCTTTACTGTGTGCCCTAAATGCGGTGAACTAGTCGATATGTAGAGAACCATATCCACTATCTAGACAGTCTAACAAGCAGAATCCTAGCCCATCGTTATCCTTCAGGTCCTGTTGTAGCAGGCATTGTGGGCAAGAAGATGCCACGTTATTGTCTGTTTGGAGACACTGTTAACACAGCCAGTAGAATGGAAAGCAACGGAGAAGGTATATTGCTCAAGGGGCCCTAGTTTCGGGGAAACCGATATCGGAGTGCTAGTAGAGTAAGGGGGACCACTAGCCCACTGATTCCGCTGCCAGTCTCCAGAGTTAGGGGACTTTACTACTTTAACCGGATCTATTATTTCAGCTGAGAAGATACAGATGAGTTCCCAGTCCCATGATATCCTGAAAATTAACGGAGGATTCGTCACAGAGAGTAGAGGTCTAGTGGAGATGAAGGTAGGGTTCGTATGATACCAAGCTAACTTGTCAGACAGTTTCGGCCTCAGAAGAGTCACGTTTCTGGCGATAGATTACGTCTCTCGCAGTTCCCCAGACGAGGTACTACCTCGGTAGAACTCAATCTACAAGATTTCTGTTCTTACATCACCCACTATCTCTCAGGGGAAGGGAAAAGTACAGACCTATTGGCTGAAAGGAGTTGAGAATGATATCAATATCAGCAACCCTCGCAACTTCACCGATGACCAAGCAGCACTATTAAAAAAGAGCACTTTCAGCGAGGGAGGAACTCAACCCCCGAACTATATGAACATTGTTAACATTTATAACCCTAGTTATGACAAGACACACAATGATAAACATTTGCAATGACAAAAACAATTAATTGAAGTACATCGAGTCGAATTGATTTTATAAAATGAATTTCATTATCTTATGAAAAATGAATATGCAGCTCAGGGATGCTCCGATTATTGACAAGAATTTCGTAAAGCAAAGGCGTGTCCACCTATAATACGAATGTCGGTTTTTTGTTGTGAAGTATAACCCATTTCTCAACAAAGATTTTGAGATGTAGAAGTGATAGCAGTGCTAGCAATGCTACCATTCAGCTCACAGTTTGCAATGGTTACACAGCAGTCAGTGGGGCAATTAGGGAATCGGGGTCATGAAGGATTAGCGTATGGACTATGAAGCGTTGAGGTTACGTCGAATTGATATTTATAACCATTAACCATTGTTTTACTGTAGAACAAACTTTGTTCCGTTCCAAAACCCACGGCTTTTCCCATTTTATACACAAAGTACGCCAGAAACGAGTGTCGGGCGGCCCCATACCCCGATTTGAATCTCGACAGTGAGCCCAGATGGGGTCCACAGCGCCAGGCAGGTACCAACTAAAACCGGGAATTTACCGGCGGGGAATAAATGTATGTCTGGCGACCCGATCTAAGCACATTGAGAATCAAATGGGGTCACGTCTGGCTCCGTAAAACAGGTAAAATAAGCCAACACTTCACAACTCGTTTCTGGCCTATATTTTAAATAGTAAACACTCGTATATTTAAGAAAGGTAAACCGTAAATATCCGGGGTATGTCGGATGAAAGAAGACCCCTTTGAGTTCTACCTCGGGACGGAATCACAAACAACCTCCAATAATTTCCTCAATTCCCCAGGTTCTTGAGATGCTGAACGATCTTTACACGTTGTTTGACACGTGTATTGAGAAATATGATTGTTACAAGGTGGAAACAATAGGAGATGCATACATGGTAGGTGTGATTGTTTCTTAGTTTCTTTAGTGGGCCAGACAGTAGTCAGACTAGACATAATTTGAAATTTAGTTGTCGTGCTGGCAGATTTAGTTTTAGATCGGGTCGGCGCCGCGCCAAACAGTCTGCCAATTTGTTTACGTGCAAGCAGTTTCAATTGTTCCAAACAGTTGCTAACTACTGTCCACACTCCACATACAGGTGGTATCAGGGCTGCCCATACGAAATGAAGACAGACACGCTGCCCAGATTGCACTAATGTCACTTGACTTCCTTGATAACATAAGGAACTTTAAAATAGCCCACCTCCCAGAGGAGAAATTACGAATCAGAATTGGAATGCATTCAGGTAAATAATCCCTAATAAATACATGAAGTATCGGTAAGACAATTTACCTGACCTTTTCGATACAGCTTTGCAATCTCTGATCTTTACTGTGTGCCCTAAATGCGGTGAACTAGTCTATATGTAGACAACCATATCTACTATCTAGACAATCTAACAAGCAGAATCCTAGCCCATCGTTATCCTTCAGGTCCGGTAGTAGCAGGCATTGTGGGCAAGAAGATGCCACGTTATTGTCTGTTTGGAGACACAGTCAACACAGCTAGTAGAATGGAAAGCAACGGAGAAGGTATGCACTGGTCGAGGGTTGGAGTAGTTACCTTCCTCCTAGGGTGAAGGGTCGGGGAGGGGTCGTTACTCAATCTGAAGAGTTACGTACTCTAGGGTAGCTGCAAATCCCACTTCAATATTGGGCACAGTCAGGGGAAGTATGAAAAGCTACTTTAACCGGATCTATAATTTCAGCTGAGAAGATACAGATGAGTTCCCAGTCCCATGATATCCTGAAAATTAACGGAGGATTCGTCACAGAGAGTAGAGGTCTAGTGGAGATGAAGGTAGGGTTCGTATGATACCAAGCTAACTTGTCAGACAGTTTCGGCCTCAGAAGAGTCACGTTTCTGGCGATAGATTACGTCTCTCGCAGTTCCCCAGACGAGGTACTACCTCGGTAGAACTCAATCTACAAGATTTCTGTTCTTACATCACCCACTATCTCTCAGGGGAAGGGAAAAGTACAGACGTATTGGCTGAAAGGAGTTGAGAATGATATCAATATCAGCAACCCTCGCAACTTCACCGATGACCAAGCAGCACTATTAAAAAAGAGCACTTTCAGCGAGGGAGGAACTCAACCCCCGAACTATATGAACATTGTTAACATTTATAACCCTAGTTATGACAAGACACACAATGATAAACATTTGCAATGACAAAAACAATTAATTGAAGTACATCGAGTCGAATTGATTTTATAAAATGAATTTCATTATCTTATGAAAAATGAATATGCAGCTCAGGGATGCTCCGATTATTGACAAGAATTTCGTAAAGCAAAGGCGTGTCCACCTATAATACGAATGTCGGTTTTTTGTTGTGAAGTATAACCAATTACTCAACAAAGATTTTGAGATGTAGAAGTGATAATAGCAGTGCTAGCATTCAGCTCACAGCTTGCAATGTTTACACAACAGTCAGTGGGGCATGACTCGGGGTCATGAAGGATTAGCGTATGGACTATGAAGCGTTGAGGTTACGTCGAATTGATATTTATAACCATTGTTTTACTGTAGAACAAACTTTGTTCCGTTCCAAAACCCACGGCTTTTCCCATTTCATACACAAAGTAGGCCAGAAACGAGTGTCGGGCGGCCCCATACCCCGATTTGAATCTCGACAGTGAGCCCAGATGGGGTCCACAGCGCCAGGCAGGTACTAACTAAAACCGGGAATTTACCGGCGGGAAATAAATGTATGTCTGACGCCCCGATCTGAGCACATTGAAAATCAAATGGGGTCACGTCTGGCTTCGTAAAACAGGTAAAATATTGGCATTTCTTCGAAGCCAACACTTGACAACTCGTTTCTGGCCTATATTTTAAATAGTAAACAATCGTATATTTAAGAAATTGAAAAACCAGAAACAAATTATTAGTTGTTTTAAGCTATGTGAACTGGTGAATATTGAAAAGACACTGAGCTGTATCAGCTAACTGCTAGTCCGATATGGAAAATGAAAGCAAATGTAAAAAACGGGATTCCTTTCACACATGTATTGTACATTCAGTATCAAACTATCTTTTACTCATCCTTTTGATAATAATAAAGCTGTCTCGAAATTATAATCATAATATAGAGCTCCAATACAAAAACTAAAACTTTCGTTCCTAATCATTTCCGCATTTCTCAATCGTTCAGTCCTAATATTTCATGGGGTCACCCTTTAATCCGCTGACCAGCTCTTGAAACATCATCTTGTATTGCTGTGTCCTAAGGTATTCTATTCCTCCCGCCACTGCCTGCAAAATTACAGTGAAGTGTTAGCCAATTTGTATGGAATTTTCCCACGGTTCTTGACGCGCGGCAATTTAGCGCGCCATATAGCGCATACAAATCAAGAAATGAGCGGAATGGTGTTTGGCGCGTTCCACCCTAGTTCCCTGGATCACTCATCAGGCCACTATAACATTGTGTACCAAGCCCCACGTCACACATCAGTACAGCTCGCCTCCCTATATGACACATATTTCTAATACATTCCATTCCAGGGCGAGATTGGAAATTTAAACCGCATTCGAAGGAGGAGGAGGAGAAATGAGGCTTCAAATTAACAGCCCAGCTTGGCTCCTTCTCTCTGTGTGTCATGCAGCCTTGAGAATATATTGCATGCAAGAATTACCTGTAATATGTCGTCTCCACTCTGAAAGAGGGGTTGTGTGAGAGAAGGGCTTCTAAACACATACACACATACAAGAACACACAGAGAGATAGAGTGTTGACAATACGAAACTACGGAGTGTAGCTGTAGACAATGGGAATCATGCAGAATGTAGAGTGTATATTGACAGACGGACATAAAAAGAGATAGAGAGATAGAGAGACAGACAGACAGACAGACAGACAGACAGACAGACAGACAGAGACAGACAGACAGACAGACAGACAAACAGACAGACAGACAGACAGACAGACAAACAGACAGACAGACAGACAGACAGACAAACAGACAGACAGACACAGACACACAGACAGACACACAGACAGACACACAGACAGACAGACGAACCAACATTACCTGTTGAAAAATAGTTAATAAGATTTTGGTGGGAGTCTGTTATTTTATCATGAATGTCTCTGCTGTAAGGTTTCAAGACCGTCCTATTTGGACCTCCAAAGCTCTGATGCTGTTCCCTGTTTCCTCCAAAGCTCTGGTACTGTTCCCTGTTCACTCCACTCTGGTGCTGTTCCCTGTTCACTCCACTCTGGTGCTGTTCCCTGTTCATTTCTATGATGTTCCTTTCAACCACTCTTTCTCCGAATCTTTCCATAGTTTCCCGTGATCTCTCATTATGTTTTTCCACAGCCATTCCCATATTATTTCTATATGCAGGCCTTTCCATATTTCTCTCAGTGTGTAACCTTTCAGCAGGTCTCTCCATATTTCTCTCAGAGTGTAACCTTTCAGCAGGCCTCTCCATATTTCTCTCAGAGTGTAACCTCTCAGCAGGCCTCTCCACAATTCTCTCAGAGTGTAACCTTTCAGCAGGCCTCTCCAATTGTGATCGCTCTACAGGTTTCTCAGTGTTCCTGAATGCAGGTCGATCCACACCAGGCCCCTCCAAATTCTGCTCCACAGGTCGCTCTTTATTCTGCTCCACAGGACTTTTCTCTGGTTTCTCTTCTTTAACAGATTGCCCCCACACGATATTAGGACAACTATTGGAGAAGCTGTTGTTGACGCTCGGTAGTACACTCCCGACCGTCAAGTCAGTCTCGCTAGAGCACTGTGAGGTGAGGAGGGGTGTTTTACTGACAATATCAGCATATGACGTCACGTTGTTATCACGTGACGTGACGTCACTGCACGTAGGAGGGGGAGGAGGCGGAACAGTGCTCGCCATCTTCTTTCTCTTTCTCTGGGCCCGTTTCTTACTGTTGCTCGTCACTTGTTGTTTGTTAATGGCAGTTGTTGATGGAGGGGAAGGCTCAGTTAACTCGGCTACAGTGGAGACGTAGGAAGAATCGCTGGATGTGGATGAAGTTTCGACAGTGTTTTGTTGTGATGAGATAGCGGTGGGCATACCGCCAGCCTGGAGCAGGGAACTGATAACGCCAAACACCTTGTGACCTTTCCACACGCACACCGTACTCTGTCCCTTCCTATATGAAAATATTGGAGGGTGAGGAGGGAGAGAGTGGGTTGGGGAGTAGGGGGAAGAGGTTGGGGAGGGGGAGGGATGTGAGGAGAGAAATTTTTTCAGACTTTCTCGTGTAGACTGTGAGTATCAACGATAAAAGGAGAAATGAAAGAGGTAGAGAGAAGTGAGAATTATTCTAAATTCGAAGGATGGAAAACCAGAAAGACATGGGACACCGGCTGTCGACAGTTACACTCACATTCATCTCTCTATCTCTCTCCCTCTCACTCTAACTCTCTCTCTTCCTCTATCTCCCCCGCTATCTCTCCCTCTCCCTCTCTCACTCTCACTCTCCCTCCGCTCTGTAATTATGACGGTCGTTCCCGCACACTGCATACTTCGTTACCACCATCGCATAACACATAACATAATATTCCCTCTCATTTTCTCTGACCACAATCTTCCTCTCACCCCATCTCCCTCCGTCTCGTTTCTCTCTCCAAATCTCTCTCTCTCTATCTCTATCTCTATCTCTCTCTCTCTCTCTCTCTCTCTCTCTCTCTCTCTCT
>AVPN01000362.1:36555-50472 GCA_000695325.1 Pleurobrachia bachei | reverse complement strand
AGAGAGAGAGAGAGAGAGAGAGAGAGAGAGAGAGAGAGAACGTGCTTGTTGCTGCTAAGATTTAGATAACACTCGAGTTTCGAGTACAGTTATACGGCTGTTCACTGAAAATATCCGATCAGTTTTCCTTCAGTAAACAGCCGTCGTACTGGAGTTCAGTTCAGTGCGACTGTTTTCCGCCATATCCACGAAAAGTATCATTGATACTATCAATAAACTATATCCACGGATATTCAAGAATTTTCATGGATATTATTTTCACACGAAACGTCGAAAACTGGATATCCATGGATTTCCATGTTGATAGTGAGTTGATCTATATCAACTTTTGAGTTCGACGGTGAACTTTAAATTAACCCTTTTATTTAAAAGTATAGAAAAATCTCATAGTTGTATACTAACGCTAAGTCCTGTCTCATCACCAGATAGATAGATTCTGCACATTAATGGGACAGATAAGTTTTCGTGAATCGTTTTAGTACCTGAATCAAAATATGTATTAAAACAAAACGGATAAATCTGCACAATTCATTTGATTGCGACTGTATTTCTTGGAATCTTAACATATTTTACTTTTTTAGTAATATGATGGTATCATTGTAACTAACTGTATTTTAGATCCATATTTGGTATTCGAAACTCATCACAGATCAAGATGTCCACTCCACTCTCTGCGGAAAGACAACAACTTTGATTAAAACGTTTATATCAAAATTCGAAGTAAATAATTAAAAGATGTGATTTATTATATAGGATTCTTACTGGCTGCATAGGATAATTCGACGGTAGCAGGAACGATCCGCAGGATGAGGGAGGACACTACGATACCAAGGACAGTCAATACTGTTACTCCTAGAAAGGTGTTTTATAGGTTTAGCATTGAATATTAAACTATCATTATAGCAGATTTCCATTTCCCTGCTAAAATCTTGCTACTGCTGCATGAGTGTGTGCGAGTGCTAATTATAATTAGCACTCGCACGGTACGCACTAGCATTTCTCCTTTTATATACTACGGGTAAGTGTTATGATTTCTCCACTTACTATGGGTAATATATATTTTGTAGACGAGGGGCCGGATAATGTGAATTGTACGGTCCATGCAAACTGTAACTATGATCATGATTCGGAGGGTAAAGAGGAACTCCAAGAGCAGAAACGTAACTATCCTATAAAGAGGATTTGTTAGAACGTAAATTTGTAGTTAAAAAGTATGATGTTACATTTGTTTTTCGCGGGCTGGGCACACGAAACAGAGTCTAGACAAACCTGCTGTATACGGTTGAAAAGTGAACACCAGAGAAGTATTCTGCAAAAGTGTAACGTGTTGCAGAGGGAATTCCAACCAGAACCGCTAACAGAATATCCGCTAGCGACAAAAACATACACAAAATGTTCGATTGGCAAAATGGAAACTGAAAAATAAACACATTAAAATGAACAAAGATGAATAAAATAACCATATTGATATAGGCAAATTTATCGAAATCATAATTTACGGCATATTCACCTTGATGAAAGATTTCCTGTTCTTGAAAACAACCAGAAATGTATAAATGTTGAGGATCACTGATGTTACCAAGAAAATAACTGAAGGAGGGGTACTAAATAATTATATATATTTCACTATTCTACTAATCAGATGCTTGTACAGTTAGAATTGAAAAATTACACCAATATTTGCTTTTGAACTTACGTGAAATTTGCCCTGCCACCCGTAAATCTTCTGTTGAAAGTATGACACTTTTTTCTGGTTTAATTTTATCAGAAAAGTGAGTTGATCCGCCAGTAAAATGTGGAGTTGATGTAATCACGGTGTAATTAGCTGTTATGTTCATGATGTATCTGTATACTAGAAAATAGAAATACACTACTACATACACTACTACATTACAAACATTGTCAGGCTTCATTAGAAATACACTTACTAACTGCAAAAACTAAAAATGCATCTGTTTGTACTATCATATTATTGACCATTGTAAAGACGTAAAAAAGTAAACTGTTCTCATGACCAGAAATGAGCTCCGTTTCAAAAATCCTTCTTTGGGCTTATTCTCTTCAAATTCCAAGAATTTTATGTTTTCATCTCAAAAATTTTTGTCCTGATGTCAAAAATACTGTCAAAAGTTGAGAAAACGCCACTTTGAAAATAGGCTGTAGCAAAAATATGAATCCGACTTTAGGGCTGAAATTGCATATTTGAGGTTAATTTTGTATGGCCTAAACCCCATGTTTGGGCACTCAACGTTGAAAAACGCCAGGTGTACCCTTAATATCCGTGAACATTCATGAATATTCATGAATATACGTGGATATGCATGGATAGACCATGGATGTTTTTCATGGATACAAATGAATATTCATTATGGATACTCGTAAAATGTTTTAAAATGTTTTTGTGGAGATGGATAAAACGAGTAATGAATATCCATTTGTATCCATGAATATCCATTATCTATCCATGCATAATATGCATTGCATATCCATGAAAAGTATAAATAAACTATATCCACGGATATTCAAGAATTTTCATGGATATTATTTTCACACGAAACGTCGAAAACTGGATATCCATGGATTTCCATGTTGATAGTGAGTTGATCTATATCAACTTTTGAGTTCGACGGTGAACTTTAAATTAACCCTTTTATTGAAAAGTATAGAAAAATCTCATAGTTGTATACTAACGCTAAGTCCTGTCTCATCACCAGATAGATAGATTCTGCACATTAATGGGACAGATAAGTTTTCGTGAATCGTTTTAGTACCTGAATCAACATATATGTATTAAAACAAAACGGATAAATCTGCACAATTCATTTGATTGCGACTGTATTTCTTGGAATCTTAACATATTTTACTTTTTTAGTAATATGATGGTATCATTGTAACTAACTGTATTTTAGATCCATATTTGGTATTCGAAACTCATCACAGATCAAGATGTCCACTCCACTCTCTGCGGAAAGACAACAACTTTGATCAAAACGTTTATATTAAAATTCGAAGTAAATAATTAAAAGATGTGATTTATAGGACTCTTACTGGCTGCATAGGATAATTCGACGGTAGCAGGAACGATCCGCAGGATGAGGGAGGACACTACGATACCAAGGACAGTCAATACTGTTACTCCTAGAAAGGTGTTTTATAGGTTTAGCATTGAATATTAAATTATAATTATAGCAGATTTCCATTTTCCCTGCTAAAATCTTGCTACTGCTGCTGCATGGGTGTGTGCGAGTGCTAATTATAATTAGCACTCGCATGGTACGCACTAGCATTTCTCCTTTTATATACTACTACGGGTAAATGTTATGATTTCTCCACTTACTATGGGTAATGTATATTTTGTAGACGAGGGGCCGGATAATGTGAATTGTACGGTCCATGCAAACTGTAACTATGATCATGATTCGGAGGGTAAAGAGGAACTCCAAGAGCAGAAACGTAACTATCCTATAAAGAGGAAGTGTAAGAACGTAAATTTGTAGTTAAAAGTATGATGTTACATTTGTTTTTCGCGAGCTGGGCACACGAAACAGAGTCTAGACAAACCTGCTGTATACAGTTGAAAAGTGAACACCAGAGAAGTACTCTGCAAAAGTGTACCGTGTTGCAGAGGGAATTCCAACCAGAACCGCTAACAGAATATCCGCTAGCGACAAAAACATACACAAAATGTTCGATTGGCAAAATGGAAACTGAAAAATAAACACTTTAAAATGAACAAAGAGGAATAAAATAACCATATTGATATAGTCAAAATAATCGAAATCATAATTTACGGCATATTCACCTTGATGAAAGATTTCCTGTTCTTGAAAACAACCAGAAATGTATAAATGTTGAGGATCACTGATGTTACCAAGAAAATAACTGAAGTAGGGGTACTACATAATTATATATTTCACTATTCTACTAATCAGATGCTTGTACAGTTAGAATTGAAAAATGACACCAATATTTGCTTTTGAACTTACGTGAAATTTGCCCTGCCACCCGTAAATCTTCTGTTGAAAGTATGACACTTTTTTCTGGTTTAATTTTATCAGAAAAGTGAGTTGATCCGCCAGTAAAATGTGGAGTTGATGTAATCACGGTGTAATTAGCTGTTATGTTCATGATGTATCTGTATACTAGAAAATAGAAATACACAAACTCTTGAACAGTACTAAATTCAATTCAATTAAGAATTACGAACATTGTCAGGCTTCATCAGAAATACACTTACTAACTGCAAAAACTAAAAATGCATCTGTTTGTACTATCATATTATTGACCATTGTAATCATCTGAATAAGAAATATACACCAAGATGCCTAGAGATGCTAATATTTATGTCCAACCAAGAAATTTTGCATTTTGAATGTTATAATACATAAATGTTGTGCGTTATTACTGTTTTACAATTACTACAATTCAATCAAGCCTAATTGTTTAGCACACTGATTTTCACTGTCTGGCGCCGCCGACCCAATCTGAGCGCACTATCGCCAATTTGAGAATCAAATGGGGTATGGCGCCGCCATACAGGATTTTCATGGGAAATTTCCACAGTTCTAATTTCTAAACGAACTACATATTATATTCGCGATGAATATATTTTCCACAAGGCTAGTTGATTTCAAATTAGAGATATTTTCACAATTTCCCAGGTCACTTCGGGCAATTTGGACACGAGCAACAAATTTCATGCATATCCCAAGAATAGATCAATCATAGGAAAAATTCCCCCATGTGTTGGCAACTTCCGTCATATTTCCTAACTCGGTGTATTCTCTGTGTGTGACGCATCGAGCTGTGATTGCACTAATCTTGTGAACGTGGAAAGAAGATTTGATATAATAAGCATATATACAAGAAGCTGGAAACAGGGCCGAATGAGAATGAGAATGAGAAAGAGAAAGAGAATGAGAAAGAGAATGAGAAAGAGAAAGAGAAAGAGAATGAGAATGAGAATGAGAATGAGAATGAGAATGAGAATGAGAATGAGAATGAGAATGAGAATGAGAATGAGAATGAGAATGAGAATGAGAATGAGAATGAGAATGAGAATGAGAATGAGAATGAGAATGAGAATGAGAATGAGAATGAGAATGAGAATGAGAATGAGAATGAGAATGAGAATGAGAATGAGAATGAGAATGAGAATGAGAATGAGAATGAGAATGAGAATGAGAATGAGAATGAGAATGAGAATGAGAATGAGAATGAGAATGAGAATGAGAATGAGAATGAGAATGAGAATGAGAATGAGAATGAGAATGAGAATGAGAATGAGAATGAGAATGAGAATGAGAATGAGAATGAGAAAGAGAAAGAGAAAGAGAAAGAGAAAGAGAAAGAGAAAGAGAAAGAGAAAGAGAAAGAGAAAGAGAAAGAGAAAGAGAAAGAGAAAGAGAAAGAGAAAGAGAAAGAGAAAGAGAAAGAGAAAGAGAAAGAGAAAGAGAAAGAGAAAGAGAAAGAGAAAGAGAAAGAGAAAGAGAAAGAGAAAGAGAAAGAGAAAGAGAAAGAGAAAGAGAAAGAGAAAGAGAAAGAGAAAGAGAAAGAGAAAGAGAAAGAGAAAGAGAAAGAGAAAGAGAAAGAGAAAGAGAAAGAGAAAGAGAAAGAGAAAGAGAAAGAGAAAGAGAAAGAGAAAGAGAAAGAGAAAGAGAAAGAGAAAGAGAAAGAGAAAGAGAAAGAGAAAGAGAAAGAGAAAGAGAAAGAGAAAGAGAAAGAGAAAGAGAAAGAGAAAGAGAAAGAGAAAGAGAAAGAGAAAGAGAAAGAGAAAGAGAAAGAGAAAGAGAAAGAGAAAGAGAAAGAGAAAGAGAAAGAGAAAGAGAAAGAGAAAGAGAAAGAGAAAGAGAAAGAGAAAGAGAAAGAGAAAGAGAAAGAGAAAGAGAAAGAGAAAGAGAAAGAGAAAGAGAAAGAGAAAGAGAAAGAGAAAGAGAAAGAGAAAGAGAAAGAGAAAGAGAAAGAGAAAGAGAAAGAGAAAGAGAAAGAGAAAGAGAAAGAGAAAGAGAAAGAGAAAGAGAAAGAGAAAGAGAAAGAGAAAGAGAAAGAGAAAGAGAAAGAGAAAGAGAAAGAGAAAGAGAAAGAGAAAGAGAAAGAGAAAGAGAAAGAGAAAGAGAAAGAGAAAGAGAAAGAGAAAGAGAAAGAGAAAGAGAAAGAGAAAGAGAAAGAGAAAGAGAAAGAGAAAGAGAAAGAGAAAGAGAAAGAGAAAGAGAAAGAGAAAGAGAAAGAGAAAGAGAAAGAGAAAGAGAAAGAGAAAGAGAAAGAGAAAGAGAAAGAGAAAGAGAAAGAGAAAGAGAAAGAGAAAGAGAAAGAGAAAGAGAAAGAGAAAGAGAAAGAGAAAGAGAAAGAGAAAGAGAAAGAGAAAGAGAAAGAGAAAGAGAAAGAGAAAGAGAAAGAGAAAGAGAAAGAGAAAGAGAAAGAGAAAGAGAAAGAGAAAGAGAAAGAGAAAGAGAAAGAGAAAGAGAAAGAGAAAGAGAAAGAGAAAGAGAAAGAGAAAGAGAAAGAGAAAGAGAAAGAGAAAGAGAAAGAGAAAGAGAAAGAGAAAGAGAAAGAGAAAGAGAAAGAGAAAGAGAAAGAGAAAGAGAAAGAGAAAGAGAAAGAGAAAGAGAAAGAGAAAGAGAAAGAGAAAGAGAAAGAGAAAGAGAAAGAGAAAGAGAAAGAGAAAGAGAAAGAGAAAGAGAAAGAGAAAGAGAAAGAGAAAGAGAAAGAGAAAGAGAAAGAGAAAGAGAAAGAGAAAGAGAAAGAGAAAGAGAAAGAGAAAGAGAAAGAGAAAGAGAAAGAGAAAGAGAAAGAGAAAGAGAAAGAGAAAGAGAAAGAGAAAGAGAAAGAGAAAGAGAAAGAGAAAGACAATGACAATGACAATGACAATGATAATGACAATGACAATGTGGCGGCCATAATCCAAAAAAAAGGTCCCCTTATCCAAGAGAAAGGTCCCTTATCCGTGAGAAATTGGTCCCCTTATCCAAAAGATTCCACCAAATAGGTTTTCATTCCACCAAATAGGTTTTGAAAGATTATTTATCAAAAAGAGAGTTGCTTTATCTAAAAGAAAGGTCCGCTAATCCAAAAGAAAGGTCCCCTTATTCAAAAGAAAGGTGGTTTATCCATAACAAATGGTAGTTTATCCAAAAGAGAGGTCCCCTTATATTATCCAAAAGAAAGATGATTTATCCAAAAGAAAGGTCCCCTCATCCAAAAGTAAGGTGGTTTATCCAAAAGTATGATGATTAATCCAAAAGTAAGACGGTTTATCCAAAAGAAAAGTCCCCTTATTCAAAATGAAGGTTGTTTATCTAAAAGAAAGGTAGTTCATCCAAAAGAAAGGTCCCCTTATCCAAAATAAAGGTGGTTTATCCAAAAGAAAGGTAGTTTATCCTTTTATTTCCACAAAATAGGTTTTCTTTCCAGGAAAATAGGTCATCTTTCGTCCCCTTATCCAAAAGAAAGGTGGTTCATCCGAAAGAAAGGTGGTGTATCATTATTTTTGCGAGCCTAACCGGAAAAATGCGCGTTTTGACCCCATAGTGCATCCTAACTCTCTTATTGTATCTGCAATGTAAATTCTGCATGCCCCACCCATATGGCATATAAGTTTGCTTTTTGACCTTGTGTGGCTCATTGGAACCATTCACTATGGCGTCAATTCCGGTCAGCTCGCGATATGCCGTGTTTCAGTTTATGGCCCCAGAACGCGCAACAGAGCTTTAATTTTCGACCCTGTTGCCCGTTTTACACATAAAATTGGCGCTGGAAAATACAGAAAAGCCGCGAATTTAGCACTTGAGCCGCGCCATTAAACGTCCAAGCTGAGGCGGAAAGTCGCGTTGGATGAACCTAAAGCGCGGGAAAACAAGAGCAATTCGTAGAAGGGACCAGCTGCAAGAAGAAGAAGAAGAAGAGGAAGAAGAAGAAGAAGAAGAAGTCCCTGTCCCACTACAGCTCTGCCACGAATTGCTACTGTGAGTGTGTTCCTCCGTCTTCTAACACAGGTTCCTGTCCCAATACAACTTTGTCACGAATTGCTACTGTGTTCCCCGCCTTCTAAAATAGGTCCCTCTCCCACTATAACACGAGACGGTGCTTAACGATGACACAAGGGACGGAAGATTTTGTCCAGCCTCTCCCACTACAGCTCTGAAATAAATTGCCCCTCGTAACTATAATGTATGAGGCATCGTGATAATGTAGCACGTTTTAGCGTGCCCGAAAGGTAGGGATAATGTTTTTACCAAGCCATGCCATGAATCATTTAATTTTACAAGTACAGTCGGACCCCGATTTAGTGACATCCTCGGGGGAAAGGTTTTTGGTCACTTAATCGGGGTGGCCACTAAATCGGGGGCAAATACCGTTAATTTCCTATATCGGGGGAAATTTATCCTGTCACTAAATCGGGGTGTCACTAAATCGGGGGGCACTAAACCGGGGTCCGACTGTACTATAAAAACAATCTTAATTCAAACAAATTCTGGAACTGCAGAAAAATATAGAGTATTTTTTATTGGGTTGAACTATTTTGGGTGGGAGACACTTATAAAATAAGATGTATGTATATAACATCACACACACCTACCCTGCTGGCGATTTATTGTTCAATTTTACCTCGATATACCTCAATAAAACCGCGATATATCGAGGACAATTGAATACATGGAGGTAGTTGAACAATATATCGCTCGGGAACCTCAATATCCACTCAATATCCACTCAATAATTGAACAATTTGAATGCTAAATCGTGGTTATATTGAGGATATTGAACGATTCTGTTCCAGCAAGGTAGGGATCCCACACACTCACAGCAGTTGCTGCAGCTAAGGGACCCCTTGTTGTTTCGAGAATTCGAATTCTTTTCTTTTTTTCTTTTCTTCTTACTCCCTCCTTCTTTTCTTCTTACTCCCGCCTTCTTTTCAAGAATTATGAGAGATGGCATACGAAGAGGTAGAAGAAGAAGAAATTCCCATGTGTTTTCGTTCGACCTACTGTCCTGTAGATTCTGCCCTACAGTCTCCCTCCTCATGAAGAGAACTGTCACACAGGCCACCAGTTGAACAGCTATGTAGCAGTAGATGGTGTAGGACACATCAAGCTCATCCAAGTAGGTAGTCAGGAATGTTCCGGCTGCAGCTCCAAACTTTCCTATTCCATTCTGCATTCCACAGGCGGTTCCCCGCATGTAAGTGGCATAGAACTCTGGAGTGTAGACCCATAGAACCGTGTTGTAGGCCGCGTAGAAGATGGTTGTAATAAGAAACATGGTGTATGTTACGTATCCATCAAAACAGAGAAGGAGACAGAAGGTAAACACTGCACCACCATAAATAGAAAATATAAACGTGTGCTTGCGTCCGATAAAGTCTGACAGCCCCGTCGCCATGAGCATTCCCGGGAAATACATAACTGCAGTGATCATCATAAAGAGATACTCTGCCCGGGTGTATACCGTACAGCCCTCTACGTTCACATAGGTAGAATTGAAGGACATATCCATACCGCAGTAGTCGTAAGCCATTGCGTCTGGGATCATCATCGTGATACCAAACAACAGGAACATATTGCAGATGAAGTGAATAGAGATCTGCAGACTTTCACATGTTTTCGGTTTCGCCCAAATCTCCAAAAATTCTCCACTTCGCTCGTCCTTAGCGTATAAATCTCCATCGATGACGTCTACTTTATTGTCTCTACAGATTTTCTCTAAGACCTTTTGCGCCTCAAGAAAAGCCAATAACTACTGGTCATACCTCGGTGATTCGTCCATGAAATACATCGCTACCATCATAGCAACGATGGGCAAGGCTGTCAAAAAGATCTGGTATCTCCAACCATTGTCCAGCTGCATGACACAAAGTGCGATAACAGATTCGTATAGCGCTCCGAGAATCCAATAAATTTCCAGGAACAGCATGTTCCAGGATCTGAGCTTAGCAGGCATTACTTCCTGAGAATACACGATTGAGCAGGCGTAATTTCCTCCTATACAGAACCCGGCAACGGAACGAAAGAAAATGAAGGAGTAAAATTCCGGGGCAAAACCAGAGCCTATTCCAGAAAGGACGAGTGCGGCACTGTTGACGAGGAGCACCCAATATCTTCCGTATTTGTCCCTTTTTATGGGTCTGTGGTACGACGGCTATCGCATTTTCTTTATTTGTTGGGCGGGGATCAGAGAATCTTCAGCACTAGTCAGGTCCCACTCGCACTTTAGATCTTTTATTATAATTGTAGCGAGGGTAATCTCAGCACAGTCTGCAAATGACATCAGTCCCATAACGAAGAGAACTTTGTGCTGGTACCATCCCCAACCAGCCTTTTCTATCGCATCATTCACGTCGTAGAGTTCACCTCCAATGTCTAACAAGTTAGGACATGCAACCAACTCTACACAATCACCAAGTGCACCTGGAAATCCTTCCGTTGCTGTTGCAGGAGGCGTTGGTTCGTCCGTTCGCGAAGGAGACTCCTGCAGTATCAGGAATTCCCCAGGGCTCTCAACCGACCGTGGGGTGTTAGTCATTTCTCAGTGTAAGAGTCAACAAGAGCAAGGCACTGCAGTAAACTTATTGTGATCTGTATATCGTACCCCCTCAATATTGACCTCAACCATGCAGGTACAGTTTACACACTTGAGTCTACATATTAAACTCCCATACCCCACCTTTCTCTCCCTTGAATGAAAAGGTATGATCGTGAAATGAAATTTTGCCTAAACGAAAAAGCATAGTTTTAGAAAGAACTAAAGATATTTTACTTAGTTCTGAAGGGATTGCTGGTAAAGTGCTCGACACTCGACAGGATTCTGGAGCTTATAACAAAGTAAAACAAGATATTTGTTAACTAGTAGTTTCACGTATTAAATACGATCATCAGAACAATAATCTTTACAATTTAAAATTCAATTTTCACTTCTACTCCTTCATCAAATAGTTTGTTGAAGTGATGCCAGGTGACCTCTTTTGTGTGGACATTTGTTTAGGATTTCCCATTTTCTGTTGATGAGTCCTTTCCTTGTTAGAATTTCGAACTTTTCTGCCAAGCATAACGAGCAGGTGATGTTGCCTGGTCGGTATGGTGGAGCTTTGGCGATGATTTGCCATGTAATGTCATACGTTATCTGTCTGTCATTCAAACTCCAAACAAGTTTGGAGAGTTCAGTCGATGTCCTATGTTTGTCGTGTCTTATTGTCGTCATGTGGCCATTATACCTGGTTTTGAATGACCCGCCCGTCATTCCCACATATCTCTGTTCTACCCCGTTGCTGTGTTTGATGAGTGCTTCGTAGACCACACCAGATTTCAGGCAGGTCCTGTCGGAAACACCTGCCTGAAATCTGGTGTGGTCTACGAAGCACTCATCAAACACAGCAACGGGGTAGAACAGAGATATGTGGGAATGACGGGCGGGTCATTCAAAACCAGGTATAATGGCCACATGACGACAATACGACACGACAAACATAGGACATCGACTGAACTCTCCAAACTTGTTTGGAGTTTGAATGACAGACAAATAACGTATGACATTACATGGCAAATCATCGCCAAAGCTCCACCATACCGACCAGGCAACATCACCTGCTCGGTATGCTTGGCAGAAAAGTTCGAAATTCTAACAAGGAAAGGACTCATCAACAGAAAATGGGAAATCCTAAACAAATGTCCACACAAAAGAGGTCACCTGGCATCACTTCAACAAACTATTTGATGAAGGAGTAGAAGTGAAAATTGATTTTTAATTTGTAAAGATTATTGTTCTGATGATCGTATTATTACGTGAAACTACTAGTTAACAAATATCTTGTTTTACTTTGTTATAAGCTCCAGAATCCTGTCGAGCACTTTACCAGCAATCCCTTCAGAACTAAGTTATCCCGTATAACCTAATTTTTAAAACGCTGTACATTTTTTTCCCAAATGGAATACCAGCATATCTCTACTAAGGGCTTATTTTAAGCTTTAAATGACACATTGGGGAAATAAAATGAATGATTTAATGACCATCTACCAAAAAAATTTTAGGTATTAGACTAAATACGATAGATTTTGGTTCGGTAAACATGGGTGCACAAAATAAATGATATCAGACTGGCAAAATTTCTAGTTTTTTTTGTTGGTTTTTTTTGTTCGCCAAAAATTTCATTGACTGTCCAATGGGTAGTTACAAGGGCTGGAAATGGTACTGAGCCTATTTGTATCACATTCCAGGGTGAAGTAAGCTTGAAAATCGTATATTGGGCTCCCAAGAGAAAAAGGCCATGTGGGCAAGTGTTCCATATGGGTCAAGTCTACTTCCCTCTCTCAACCACTATCTGGTGTAGACACCCCTGCCACCCTAACAAATTTTCAACGCAGAATAGGCTTCCTCCTAAATATATTTCCCAACCGTCCTGATTTTTGTCACTTGCAGTCCAACTAACCCACTTTTTCCCATTATAGCATGAAAGTATGACACGGTGTAACTTGTTATGTTCCCGAGACACGGCAAGGTGATCTGTGTTACCGATAGTATGTTGTTTACTTAGAGAGCATGTGACAAAGGTGTTTGTTATTGGTAGGTACAGTGATTAACATCCCGATAATTATCTACTTTCTAAATATCATAAAGCAGTTACAAAATAATTAAAAAACACGTTCCAACAGTTTTATTAACCAAACTCCAGTCCAATTGTATACATTCAGCACTAAGTAAGCTTATCCAATTTTTATTAATATGATAAAAACTTTGATAGTATCGTCTGAGAACGATGTTTGGCTTGAAAAGATAGAGATAAAACATCGCATCCGCTTAATAATTAATCTAAAATCGGATTTTTTGAAGTTTTCACTCCGTTATTTATAACTTTTTGATGTGCTCACCACACGTAAACATGTGATAGGCAACCAAAAAGTATACTAGAAGGGGGGGGGGTTGACAACTTAAAAATCCGAATTAGTATTATACTAACCAAAAAGGCATATATGACCGATTTAGTGCCCAAAACCCTTTCCCCCGAGGATGTCACTAAATCGGGGTCCGACTGTATATACTTTACAATATTCTAGTCAAGGAATTCACTTTATGATTTATACACAGACGAGTACACACAATTTAAAGTCTATTCCGTTCCATAGTCCTCTCCAATTTCTTGCTATATAATAATAGGTAGCAATTCGCGGCAGAGCGGTATAATAGTGGGACAGGGACCTGTTTTAGAACGCGGGGAATGCAAATAGCAATTCGTGACAGAGCTGTACTGGAACAAGGCCTGTTTTAGAAGGTGGAGGAACACAGTAGCAATTCCTGAAAGAGCTGTAGTGGGACAGGGACTTGTTTTACATATTAAACTCCCATACCCCACCTTTTTCTCCCTTGAATGAAAAGTTATGATCGTTAAATGAAATTTTTCCTAAACGAAATAAGCATATTTTTAGAAAGAACTAAAGATATTTTAATAACCATTTACATACTTTACAATATTCTAGTCAAAGAATTCACTTTATGATTTAAACACAGATGAGTACACAATTTTTTAAATCTATTCCGTTCCATAGGCCTCTCCAATTTCTTGCTATAGGTAGCAATTCGTGGCAGAGCGGTCCCTGTGATCAAAATCGGGCTTTATACCGTTTTTTGCTCATTTTGAGCACCTTTAAAGCCAAATAACGACTAAACGGTTGAAGATATGGCTTAAAGGTCCGACGTCGACCCCCCATAATTTGGATATTGCCTACAAAATGGCACCAGTGAAAAGTCTCTAAAACATTCTTAAGTGGCTATAGCCATATATCCAAAAAACGGTGATGCGCAATTATCCAATTATCCAATTAACCAGATGATATAGGGACTTAATTTTAGCACCTACCCCCACTAATTCGAGGACGCTGATCATTTTAGTGCCCTCGGTTTTGTCTCTACTCCTATTCTAAGTGGCTATAG
>AVPN01000361.1:35465-49193 GCA_000695325.1 Pleurobrachia bachei | reverse complement strand
TAAAAAAGGGCTAAAAAAAGCTAAAAAAGGCTAAAAAAAGCTAAAAAAAGCTAAACTAAAAAACGCCATCGACCAAAATCAGGGTACCATTAGCTTTTTTTAGGGCTGGACCCCCCCCCCCTGAATTCTTATTCAAGGATATTAACCCGTGAAGTAAGGTAACATGTAAGAACTAACCTGACTAACACCACCATGCGCAGAGAGAGGGATGGTAAAGGAGGATTGGTCTCCAGTTTTAGCGGTAACAATCAATTCTCCCCAATGCTGATCCACCTCAAGGGGCGTGTATCCCAGGGTAATGGTTTGACTGGACCCGGCTGCCAGAACCACATCACACGATAACCTAAATGAAGTTGGATGATATAGCCTTGATGTTATGGCAACAGGAAAAAACTGACGTGACTGAGCTGAGCTGTCTTGTCAAATCACAGAGGACATTATATATTATTTATCATGAAAGTTCACTTCTGAATGTAGGCCAGCGCCCAAGCCACAAGAAAAAATAACACTACAACGCATTTCAGAATCACACAACATACGTGTAAGATTCTCCAACAAGGTAGAACACTTTAGACTGCGATACAATCCTCAGATTCAGACACACCAAACTGGTAGAATGACCATTCTGGAGGACGAGGCACTCCTCTCTCTGTCTCCCAAGGTCAACTCCCCCGAAATGAACTGAACTCTTGTTTGCCAACAGTGCAGGCTTTTCAACGTGTCGACGAACTGCGCTCGCTGTTATTGGCACCTGAAGTGAGGATTTGGTGATATAAGTTGTTGAGATCTCATGATTGCAGTACAGAGCAATTAGCGTTTCGAAAAACTGGTAATAGCACTGGTAATTGGAAAAGCTAGTCCCATGCAACAAATAGCTATGAGATATTGGAGCCAAAAATATCATTTCAGTAGGTACAGCTAAACGAGATGTTTAGTATCTCTCTCTATTTTCCTTCTATCTCAGATTCCCACACGGCCACACAACTGTGCGGTTATAAGAAACATATAATGGGTGATTATCGATTGAGTAACACAAGCAACAATTTCATGTCTTTATCTTATCAGGATAAAGCAATTACCGTGGGAAATTTCAGAAAAGCCGAGTGAGGATATTTTTGCTTGGGATTTTCTTTGCTAATTCGAACTATGCAACTCTCTAACCAACTTACTCAAATCATTCCTCGGAATGGCCATTTCTACTCTTACTTTCACTCTCCAATCCTAGATACATATCAAACGTAGGAAACAATTAATCGGCGTTTAAACAAATCAGATCAACGCAGATCAACGTAGGAAACAATTAATTAATCACCAAACTCCCCAGATCTTACCTTATAAACTACCTCATCATTCCCTATACTGAGCGCCAGATCTCCCGTCAAATGTTCTGTAGAGGCGGGGAAATAACACACCTCACAGGTTCCATCCTCGCCCGGCACAAGGGAGGGGATGTGGGCTGGGGTGACTGTAAAGGGACGGGAGACTGCCAGGGTAACTGATGTTGCTATGTTTCCTGTTGGAATTGTGGGGTTATGAGAGGGGGAATTTAAACAATCTTTATCAATAGAAAAACATCATACTATATACTAAGCAAATTGTGTGACCGAGATCACCTAGCAACTACACTTGCACGTGCAATTATTAAAGGGACTTGGAGATCTCCTTGCCAGTTGCAGTTGGATACCAAGGGGAATACAATTCTGCACGTGCATTCTTTTACTCCTGTCCTGATTTCCAGCTCTTCCATCCCAAGCGCTATTCGGCAACATTTATCAACTTAGGTCTGTTTAATTTTATCAGCGTTTATCCTGCTGCTGTCAGGGACTAAGGATCAGGTTAGGGAATATGACAGACTATGCCAACGTGTTCGGGAGAGCCAATCAACGACTACTGATAGCTTTACCCAACGTCGCTCAAGGGTGATTACTCCAGTCGAATATAGAAATCTCCAAATTGGTTACATAGCGGTCAAGTTTTCACGTGACCAGTTTCTGGAACAGCACTGACAAGATAATAGGCTGCGCTTGGTCCCTGTGGGCTGTGCCTATAAATTTACATGCCCCTTTTGCATGGCATATAAATGGCGAGCGGATAAGGAATTTTGCTGTGGGAAGGGAGTGATATCGTTACCCAGTATCCCTTCGCCGCCTCCAGAATAAGTTAATCTCTTGACTTCTCATACTGAGATTATCAGGAAATCCAGAGCGTACAACAACATGGGTAGAGAGATAGTGAGAGATGGGCTAGGAACGGATGGTGATGTCAGCGTTTCCTAATCCAGCTAACATTTCCTCGAAATTCGCCCGTAGGGCGAACGGGCCTACTAGTAATAACTACCTACCGTTGTTTTGATTTGAAAAACATAATGTATTATGACACGACTACGGTATAGTTGAGGTAACCAGCTTAGTGGCTAAAAGGATAACGAACGAGCGAATACAAACCACACAACAAGTTACCAACCTGTGTTTCGGAAATTAACGATGATAGAATCAGGTTGCCCGGGAGATGTTTTGAATGCCAGACTGTGCTGATTGCTGGGTATCTGTAGTTTGTACTGTCCTACTGTCCCTCGAACCGGGATAGAGGAGAGAACTGCTCCATTGGGACAATCAACAGCCACCTTAACGACACCTGTACAGAAATTCGCCTCGATTTAGGTACCACGCAGAAACCATAAACCCTCTCCGGTCTCCCGGAGAAGTACGGTAAATCAAGGATGTCATTTAGACATTTTACAAATTGTTATATTGTAATGCTCACCTGTGCACTCGGTATACCGCTCGCACGGGAAGAACTCCAGGTGCCCGACAGATACAGATCCAGGTGGAAGGCACACACTAAACACTGCAGTAGGGTATCGTGTACCCGGGTCACTCAGCGAGAAAACCTCCAGACATTGATCATCACATTCCAGAAAGATCTTCAGAGGGAGCTCGTGTTTTGAGTTGTTTGTCAGTTCAAACGAGGCCTCTTTTGCTGCAACTTGAACCCCGTAGTTGATGTGAGATGGCGAGACGGAGAGAACGGGAAGTTCAGCTACTGCGGTGATCTTTGTTGATAGTTGTTGGCTTGGCAACATTCCAGATATTACAGAGTTGGCGGTGAGTTGGACCGTTCCCACGCAGAGTCCGGGTTGCCTAGCAACCAAGGAGACTGGTAGTTCTTCCACGTAGTTTGGCTGGACAATTAACCTGTCTTTTGTTGTGAAACCAACCCGCTTGGTTTCCTCGTCAACCGAAACAGCAAACTGCACCCAAAAATCGGTCATGTTTTCTATTCTTAGCACAAATTTCCGGGCTATTCCGACCGCACAGGGGCTCTTGAGGGTGTAAGTGGGAGCTAGGGAGAGTTTTTTGTCTTCGTTTAACACTCGCTCTAGGATGGAATGGTTCTTCCGAACGGGCGTCTGACTAAAGTCAGGGTGCTGATAGGCTGGGTTATAGCTGTACTGTTTCGTGGGCGGAGACATCGTTTCATCAAAGTTGGGATGGTGGTGAGGAGTAGGGGATACGGTATCATTGAAATTTGGATGTGAGTGTTTCAACTTATCATCATCATCATCATCATCATCATCATTATCATGATATGTCAACTGAACCTCCGGTGACTGGATATCTGTCATTTCGGTCATAGTAACTTCCTCATTTTGAAGGAATGTGGTCGTTTGGATTGTCTCATTATCACCATGATTACCACACAGAGACTCCGTGGTTATGGAGTTCTCTGGGTCCACAAATGGGACTGTATTGAGGGAGCCCTGGGAAATTCTTGGAGAAACAGTGACAGGTTCAGTGGTGAGGTTAGTTGTTTTGTCGTTCAGGTAGCAGCTTTGGAAAGCTTCACAAAGCGCTGTTTCGTCGCCACGCTTAACTTCTGTGATCACAGGATCGTCGTACAATGTAGTTTGAGTGCCATCAATTGTAGATATTATTGAGTTACCAATGTGTTCCGATTCTTGTTCTGCGTCACCGCCTGAAACAGCTTCCTTGAGCTCTTCCGAGGAACAGATAACAGAATGTGGGATGGAAGTTTGTTCTTCCACGGTATCAAATTTCTGGGTAGGTGGTGGTTGCTCTTCGGTGGTGTCGAGTTGCTGCCTGGAATCCAGGATGCCTGGCAACTCTTGGTTATCTGGATCTGTCTCATCAGGAGATGCAACTGATGTTTCCTCAGGAGATGCAACAATGGTACTCTGATCACCTTCTAACACATCCTCGACCTCAACATTAACCTCTACCTCGACATGAGCCTCAACCTCGTCACAATTGGCGGTTGCCTCCGATCCAACCTCTCCATCATCTCCTCTATCGACCAGTTGTTCATTGTCTTCATCACCCCCGGCTTGTCCCATCCGCTCCAACTCCCAATCCCCCAAATTATCAATGTCCTCATCTTGTAGAATCCAGGTATCCTGAAAAGTCTCCTCTTCCACCGGGGTTCCCTTCTCAATTTCTGGTTTTAGGTGACCCAGTTCTGGTGACATGCACGGTGTGACACTATCGAGAAGGAAGTTTTCCTCCCCCTCTGTGAGATAGAGTGAGGGAAAATGAGGGATATCGATTGGCGCTGGGGTTTGTTTTGGAATGTCATCATCTTCTTCAATTTGCATTGATGCCGGAGCACTCAGGATCTTTCTGCATTCCTCCGAACTTAAAACATCAGTCTCCTGATGTTCTGTGCTATGTCTTCTGATCAAAACATTTCTGTTGGTAATGACAAATCCGGGAATTGGGTCTAAAGGTTCCCGGTCATCTCCCCCAGTTTCCCTACCAGCAGCAGGAGCAACCTCCAAGTGAGGTGGAGAGAAGATATGCGGTCCGTGAGCTCCTTCAAACGCCTGCAGAGATATAAAGGGTGGGGTAGAATAAAGAAAGGTGGGGATGGATAAACAAAAGGGCAAGTGATAAAACAATCAAAGAGGGACTGCTGGTGAGCTCTGTTTAAGAAATATCGAATATCACACAGTTTAAAGCTATGATAATTTTGTGCAGTTAAGGCGTGACGATAATCTCACGTGCATTGGATCTACTTTTCTAGTGTCTATTATCTCACTATCTCACATTTCACTGAGCTGCACTCAGCTGTTAGAAAGCCATTTTCGTGAATAAACCACTTAGGAAATAGACTAGACTAACCTGCCCGTGACCCTTGGTAATGAAGTGACTAACCTGTCCGTGACCCATAAAGAAATCCTCTTCCATTTCAGGTGGTTTTGCAGGTAGGATGTATTTCCAGAGACTTAGAGAACTCTCACCTTCGCTGTTGATATTGGGCGGGACACTGAAACAACAGGAGTTAGCATTAGCTTATAGTAGGAGCGCTTAGATCATGCACGTGCAAAAATCGCGCGGCACCCGAAATTTAGGTTACTGTCACTCCTTTGCTTTGCATCAAATCACAAAATCACCCTCAAGTTTTTTGTAGATCTCGACGAGATCTTTCGGAAAACTTGAAGGTCATTTTTTATTGGAGTTGAAATGAAGGAGCTATGACAATGCGCAAAAGGGGTGGCGCGCGACTTTTGGCGGCAAATGATCTAAGCGCTCCTACTATTAAGATGAACCTTAACCGATGTGTTACTGATTATGTTGACAATCGATTGTAAAATTCAATGAAAGTAACTCGATTACTTTTCTTGGAAGGTTGTATCTTGCTCCTGTGTCCATCCTTCAGGTTTCCTCTTTTTCACGACTGTCGAAGAAGCGATAGGATGGTGATCAAACTCTCCTTCACCGCTCATTCTTTCATTGCTACAATGATAAAATTAGAATTTCCAGCATCGATTTTACGTGTTTGCCTCCCACCTCTACCTTTTCAGTTCACTGTCTGGCGGCAGGCGGCGCCGACACGAGTCACGATCTGAGGCCTGAGCGCCGCAACTCGCCAGATAGTACCTTGAGGGGTTAACCGAAACGGTTGAGTGGTTTGAGCCCTGGCCCTATTAATGTAGAGTGTTTTTGGCAGTAGGCACCTGCAGATAGGTCTTAAAATCAATAAAAGAGGCCACATGCATCCGGCCTAACAAATTCAATTCTATATAAGTAGAAAACTCGCCATCTGGCTACACAGAAAAGAGTATAATAAATGTGACATTGAAAAGCTAGTATATATGATAGAGGTCAGTTGTAGGCAGATCACGCTTGCTCCTTCCTCGGTAACCTCTAATAGAGCAGGTAATTGACCTCACCATAGAGAATGAAAGCCGAGTCCGCAGGTGCCTGATACATTCCTCGTAAGAGTGGCCGGTCTTCTGGGCCTTCTTGTTGGCGAGTTGCTTCAGGAACATTTTATAAAAGGGGGGTCGGCCGATATTGGCCTTGAATATAAATAGTGGTAAACACACTAACAATGTCAATAATAAGTTATACAAACGGGGTCAATAAATTATATAAATAAAGATTTAGTCTATTTGGTAGATACTGTCATCTCGACCGCTGCTGCCTTCTGCCCTAAGCCGTCCGCGGTGTCCCCTGATGGATATGGTAACGGAACGGACCATTGCAACATTTTATTGCGAAAAAATAAAAACCGTTTTGTAAAATTAAGATTACGCGCGCGACGCCCTTCGTGCACGCGCGATTTTTTAAACAAGTTGCGATGCATTTCTTGAGCCGCGCGTAAGGTTGTTTGATGATGTTTTGAAAGTGCTTTCCGCCGAGAAGAGTTTTCAAAAGTTTTTTGCTGTTGAAGGTTTCCCTGCACGCCCACCGGGGCTGCGTCCCTGTGCGCTTATTGTGAGGGTGGAGGGGGGATGCTTAAACCCACGCACCCTGATCGTGGCCGTAAAGATACACACTGGCCCAGAGGCCCAGCTCCATCCCTGGAAAGTCGTACTTCGTAGTCCACTTAGACCCTAGTTATTGTGCGCTACAGACTGTTAGAGCTACGTTATATCTTGTGTATCTATGTGTATCTTGAATATTATATTTTCTCATATAGTATCATGATGATGTGTCGGTGAAGAGAAGAATGGTTCATGATAACTGCAGCCGGCAAAGACAAAATCTCCAAACTCTTCTCAGAGCAGAGCCAGAATTCCATCGTTGACTTCCACTCGGATTATGAGGTCCGTTAAAAGTTTTATGATTTGAATCTTTTAGATCTTATAACATATCACCGAGTTAGTTTTGACCAGGAACCGACCGAATTCCGAAACAAATAAACAACCAATCAGAACTCGTTATATAGATCACGTGACTGGTCATCAGCCAGTCAGGGACCAGTATTTCCTGATTCGGTCGGTTCCTAGTCTTGACCTTCAGTCCTAGGTGAGAGAGGAGCTAGGACGGGGGCTAACAAGCGTCGTCCACAAATGTGTCCACCGGACGAGTGGAGATGAATATGCATTGAAGATAATTAACTTGTTGAATCCTGCGGATGTTGATCTGTATGATGCTATATTTAACGAGGTCACTGTCCTCACTGATCTGACTCCACATCCTAATATTATCACAATGAATAAGGTATGCGTCTAATAAGGTATGCGTCTGTATTACATAGTAGGGGTATGTCTATTGTTATTTGTTATCCCCCTTTTTTTCCATGACATTATTCAGCAGACCTTCTCCAAAAGAGTTTACACAACAATAATACCCTCTCTCCACAACAGTATATCCTTCTCCATAACAATAAAATGTTGAATAACGTTCCTATTCCATCAATCTGTTCTCCAGGCGTTCCATAAGGAGACTACAGTGTACGTACTTCTGGAACTAGCTAAAGAAGGGGTGCTGTTTGACTTTGTTAGCAAATCTGCATGTCTGATGGAGAAAACGGCTGCTGGACTTTTCAGACAACTGTTACTGGGTAAATTGACATCACAGTCTATAGTCTATACACTGATCCAGACTGAGATACCCCTGACTCGTGACTCACATCTCTCAATATTATTATAAACTGTGATCCCTCTTTCCCCTGTCTTCAATTTAAGTCATCCCTCCTCAGGTTTAAAACATCTTCATGACAATGGGATAGTTCACCGAGACATCAAAATGGAGAACCTCCTCATTTCGGATAATCGCACCCTCAAACTCACCGATTTCGGGTTTGCCAAGAAGCTGCAAAATGGTGAAAAACTAAAGGACCTATGTGGGACCCTCAGCTACCTGTCTCCTGAGATGATTCGAGCTGAGTACGGGAGTAATAAGCATGGTTATGGGAAGGAAGTTGATATGTGGGCATGTGGTGTGTTGTTGTACATACTGCTTATGGGACAGCCTCCATTCTCCAACTACAGAAAGGTAACGGTCTATGATTTAGGTATAAAACAAACAAACAAACGATCTGGGAAGAAGATACTTTTCGCTGTTTTTTTTCAGAATTCGTACAGAATTTTTCATAAAAACTGAATTTCATCATGTCCCATTGTTTCTTATCGTGCTAAATGATATATCAGCTTTACAAGATAACAAGCTTGAAGTAGAGAGAAATAATGAAAAGGAGAGATAATAGGAGTAGAGAGGAGAGAGATAGAGAAGGAAAAGGAGATAGAAAATCAGTTCTCGCCCTGACGTCAATAGAAAGACACACAGACTACTGAGATTCAGAGTTGCATTGAGCTAAGATAGGAAGCAAAACGAGCACAGTTTCGTGTTTAGATTCTAACTAAACCAAATTACAAATAAAAAAGCCGATGAACTTGATTGAATTTACTAGGATGGTCGTGGCTCGTGCAACAAAAGATAGCAAAAGTAGCAACTTCTGACTTCTGTGTTCTCCAAAATGTCTAAACATCTTGAGACTTGTTGTTTTGTTGAGATTTTTTTGGTTTGTTGAGATTTGTTGTTTTGTTGAGATTTGTCGGTTTGTTAGTTGTATTGTGATTTCTTAGTTCATTGTTATATTAGTTTTGTTAATCATAAACAAAACCACTAAGCCAACAAAAAAACCAACAAAATTCACCAACAAAGCCAATAAAGCCAACAAACTAACAAAACCAACAACGAAAACCAACAAAATAAACAAACAAAACCAACAAAACCAACAAACTAACAAAACCAACAAACAAAACCAACAAAATAAACAAACAAAACCATCAAAACAACAAACAAACAAAACCAACAAACAAAATTTTTGTTATGTTTGTTTTGTTTGTTGGTGCCCAAAAAACGTCCATACTACCAACAACCAACATGAGACCCCCCCCCCAACCAGATCCTGCTTGCCCACCTAGCGCACCGTATTATCCACGCCATGAATGAAAGAAACACCGTCCATTTCTCAGATACCCATGGGGAGGGTGATATGATTTTGATAAGGGTGGGGGGGGTTGTCTGTCTGTCGGGGGAAGGTGACATGAGAACATCACGATACAAAAATGAGAAACACGCGAATCTCATGAAGTAAATATCAATGTATAAAAGTAGGAATTACATTAATAGTTACCTTATACTAATTAATTTAAAAGAATAAAATGCCGTGTATGGCGGTTCTGTGTGAATCAATGAAGAGTAAGGAAATATAATACGTTATAAATAAACTAGGAGAAGTTTCCGGGTTTATTAATGTCTACAACAGATGTCATAAATAACAGTGCTAATTCATATCTAAAGAAAACATGCAAAGATAATATAATACTGTTGATATTAATTAAAATTAAAATTGATTCAAAGCATGCTACTGCGCTACTTATTAAATTAATCCATGCTCGTTGTGTCTTTGATCATCTTTCTGTGACAAACCCCCATCAGAAATGTTCTATCATCTCTACTTATCAATACAATGTAGCAACAATGCAAGTGTAGCAACAGCTCTCTCCCCTCAACAGTTAGCTAGTACAGTCCCCATGACACTCTCACTACTAACAGCTGTAGCAGCAGTCTGCTCCGTACTCTGGTCCCCAAACTGCCACTGCAGCATACTAACAGGGCTATCCGCATCAACCCCCTTCCTGTGTTTCCTCAGAAACAACTTGATCTTTGCTGCTGACGGTGGTGATAAACCCCTGATCTCGAGGTATTTGGATAATAACCGGATCTCTGTGAAACCGTTGTCGTATGCCTGCAGAATGGCCTCTTCAAGTGCGGAGTTGTTGGGGTGAGCGTGGGGGAGTCCGTTGGAGAGTTTGGCAACTAGATCCGTGGTGGGGTTGTAGAGGAGCTGGATCTTTGTAGGGCAGTCTTTTATACTGCAATCGTAGTGAACCTGGGGTATACATGTTAGATCGGTCAGATGTGTGTTAGATACATGTTAGATGTGTGTTAGATACATGTTAGATTTATGTTAGATATGTGATGGGAAAAAATGATAATTTCGTCAAAATCACTTGAGTTTCCGCCCTAATATCTTACCCTTTTCCCATGTTTAGAGTTGCTAGCCCCAGAGATAGTCCAGGAGTGATCGGGCGAGGAGGACAGGTATTCATCCGCCGCCTCATGGGAAGGAAACATGTTCTGGGGGATGAAGTTCTGAAATTCAGCTGACTTTTTATCCAGTTTATACTGCTGCTGTTGTAGTTCCTTTTCCTTCTGTTGCTGCATCAGCTGTTGGAGTAGGGCCAATGGGTTCTGCGGAGAGAGGGAGGGGAGATAAGTTTAATGAATTCAGGGGGATTCAGGGGTTATGAACCACTGAAGTAAAACAACGAATACTCCCAGTATCCTATTTTGCCTCTTTCACATCACGCCCGGCAAGTTTTGTAAAAGACGCTCATTAGATTCCCTCCCACACTCACCGATATGGCGACATTAACGGGTGGACTAGATTTCCTCACACTCTGCACAACACTCTTGTACTCAAGATGGTTGTGTCCCTCTCCATTATTGTATAGGAGAGCGGTACCAGAGTGATGGTAGACAACGTGGCATAGAGCACCACATCCTAATTTAGCCCGTTGTGTGCACTGGTAGTATACCTGGAAGGGTGGGTCGGGTTAGAGAGAGGGGTACTGGTTAATACACATGGGGAGGGTGGTTGAGTTAGAAAAAGGGAAATTATGATCCGCCAGGAATATAGACTGGAAATAGAAGGTACCCTCACCTTCTTTCCCTCCGTAGTCTGGTGGCTATATCGGAATTTCCATTTATTATCCTTGGTTATGTATGATTTTGCTTCTTCAGCCGAGTTGAAGAGAGTTTCCGCTGTCCATTGAATTGCCGGACCACGGACCCGTGATTTCTCTCGTCGTGTACACACACGTCCTTTCTTTGGTATCAGTTGTGAAAACTAGATGGAGAGAGGAGGGGGTTAGAGGAAATGAGGGAGGGTGATTATATAGGGGAAAAGCGAGGGGTGGATGGTTGAGTAAATAAGTGGGGGTGGTTCGAGGAAGGCGGATTTGGGTAGATTTAAAAAACCCATTTTCTTACTTTTTGGTTCCATCTTGGCGAAGTAGCTCCCTGTTCCTCTTTGATTACATTGCCTTGTTGCTGACCCGCTATTAAATTAAATTAAAATGTCAACAAAATGCTCCAATTATAAAAACTTATAAACGTCAATTAATGTCAAATAGTCAAATTATTGATTGGATTTGATTGGGTGAGTATGCCTTAGTCCCCCATTTAGTCGCCGAAACACTAACACCCAAAGAGAGTATGTGTATGGGTATCTGAGAAATTATATCCAAACTATCAGGACATCCAGTGGCGCTTGTCAGCACTGATCTGCTGTGGTACGAAGAAGTACGGAGTTTTGCGCGCCGCCGCGCATTATGACTCAGCTAACACTTAACACTTTCATTTTAGCACACACGTTAGTCACGACAAGAGGACGGGGAGGGGGAGCGAGAGACGTCCGACACGATATTTGTACGACATGAACACGACGAGAGAGATACCCACATACCTGGATGCATTCACCTTTATGTAAACTCCACATGCTCTCTTCTGCTTTGACGGGATCGTGGAATGAGCGTTGGAGAATGGTTTTCATTTCGGAGGTTAGAACAAAATCAACCTGGACCATCTCCCTCCAAAATCTCACCAACTTTCTTGATAGGTGGTAAGTTTCTGCATCATTGAATTTTCCAGAAATATGATCGTGTTTGTAAATTATACATTGCATATGTGCAGTGTTCTAAGATCGAAGTTTGAACAAGCCGACACTATAACAAGCAAGTGTCCAGAATTTAAAACCTTCCAGAGATTTCTATTTCCTTCTCAGTTCTCACTGATATCTCTGTCTCCCTCCCTCTCTCTCGAACAATACTTGCATTCTGGACTGGTTATTCGAAATACAGGGACCTAGCAGTACCACTGGCCACCGCTGAACCTCTTCTGAGGATCGTTCTGTTTTCCCTGACCTCTGTATTTTTCTCTCTCTCCCTGGCCCCTCTCTGTCTCTGTCTCCGCCTCCTTCTCTCACTCACCTGTACTCCATGAGCTTTGATGTCAATCTTCAGGTCACTTGCTTTGATGTCAGCTCGCGGCAGAACCATCTTGACATCAACATCTTGTGCAGTTTGACTCCAAGCATAATCTTTCGTTACCCCGCCATTATGGTGGTCCCATTGCGATGTTGAAAAGTCACCCTGAAGGGGGAGTGAGGGTGTTAGGGAAAACAAACTAGAAAGTGGAAGTCCAAACTGCGAGAGAATTCGGTAAACAGTAAAGTGGCAAAGCGAAACTAACATGAGTTTCGGGAGAGGCCGGTAGAATTAATGTTAATGATTAATAGAATAAAGTAGGGTAGAAATAATATAGGAGCAACACAGCACAGGATAACACAAACCTGTATTTCCTCCTGTTTGAGTGTTTCTCCCGGTGTCATTGGCGGGGTTGGTGGTGAGGGTTTGGCAACTGGAGTAGTGGATATCTGGGGGCTGGTAGTGGTGGTTGGAGTTATCCGGGGTTGGGGAGTTGGGGATGGGGCGTGGGATGCAGCGGATAGCGCCTCGTATTTCTCAAATACCTGAGAGAGAGAAGAAAATGTTGGTTTTGAGTGACTAACTAACTTGTTTCAATTTGTTTGGTTTTGAGTAGCTAAAGACTTTTGAGGTGTGACCAGTTTAGCGATGCCTTACTCGTCTCCGTGCGCCCCACATAAAAAGTAAAATAAAATGCGTTTGAACAAAACAAGTTCATCAGACATGATAATTAAAATCTGGTACATACCCCCTGATTACCCCCGATCTACTTAGGGTAAAATTTGAATGTCCCCACCAGTCTGCCCCAGATCAACATGTATCAACATGGATACAAGTCTAGTGAAATCAGTCCCGGAAATTAAGCCGAAACAATATTTTTACCTTGAGTAATTTTTCCCTAGCCACCCCCGGAGGGAAACCCATAGAACGGTCTGCAGAGAGTTGCCTGAAGAAATCAGTCTTGCGATGGAGAAATCCTAGGATGACATCAAGAAAGGGCTCAAGTTCGCCACAGTTTTGGAGCACCGCCAGCAGAGCACCATCAAATTTATCTTCGCTCATATTTCACAACTGTGATAATGATTGGAGTTAATTGCTGAATTAATTGGGGAACTGTGACCACAGTAACTGAAAAACAACTTCCCCCTCCTTCAACCCAAACCCTTTCCCCGTCAATATAATAGTTGCAACAGACGTATTGTGATAATCCAGGTGGCAATTGTAAAGTTATCAGACAAGTTGGAAAGTGGAAAAACGCGAACTAACGATCAACAAAACACGGGCCGGTGAGAGTGCAGTCTTATAGTGACAGTATGTCTAACATGTTCTCTCTCCCCCTCTCTCCCTTTCTCTCTCCCTCTCTCTATCTCTCTAAAAACAATTTCCCCTCCTTCACCCCCCCCCCTTCTTGCCCTTTCCCCCTC
>AVPN01000360.1:40482-58905 GCA_000695325.1 Pleurobrachia bachei | reverse complement strand
ACCTGGTGAGTTAATTCATCGGATTTTTAGTTGTTGACACGGTTAGGTAATATAAAATCTCCTTTTCCATTTAACCAAACTTTCATTATCCCTTTTTTACAGATCCAGAAGGGAAGGATAAAAGAGGCTGAAGAAGTGCTTCAAAAGATATCTGGCAGTACTAATGTAGAGAAGGAGCTGCAGGAGATATCCCAAACAATTGAGGCTGAAACTGAGTACAGTAGCCATGGTTTTATTCACCTCGCACGACAGGTTAGAAATATAGATATTCCCCGATTTACTGGGCAAAGCACTTCCCCCGAGCTTGTTCATAATGTTGTTGTCTGTAGATCAGGGCGAGAAAGATGTTTTAACACCCCCGTCCCCTGCAGGTGTTACAAAACGTCCCGGTAATGCGGGCCATTGCCATTGGTTGTGCCCTACAAGCCTTCCAGCAACTGGGTGGTATCAACACCGTCATGTACTATAGCACCACCATGATCAAAATGTCAGGGGTAAAGGATAACACCCAGGCAATATGGTTGTCATGTATACCCTCCTTTATGAATTCTGCATTTGCCCTGGTTTCCATGGTAATTGTGGAGCGGTTACCACGGAGACGTCTTCTGCTGTCCACCCTCCTTGGTACCATTGTAGGTAAGACATGTTTGTGAGTCGAGTCATTTTATCATGACTTAGTAGTTAGTATGTATAGTGAAGCTGTAGCTGCTTGTCGAAATAATTTGAATAAAATGCATGTTACTTTATCTCTCTTTGTAGCTATAAACATCTTACCAAAGTACTCTCCCCTCATAGGTTTGTCGCTGTTGGGTGGTGCGTACTATACTATAGGCACCACCACAGCTCCATCAGACCCTACGAACAGTACATGTGGTGGCAGTGGGGTAACCAACTGTGATACATGTGTGGCAGTGGATGGATGTGCATTCTGTGCACCTACCCGGTAAGTTAACTTCAGGGTGGAGAAGCCACAGGGTTAAGTGTGGTTACAAAATCTGTGTAGGGAAGCTGTTTCTCTGGTTTTCATCAACATGACCTGTAAGATAATCCAGACCCACTAAACCCAAACTCTTTTAATTGTTCGTCAGATCTGAGATGGGCAGGTGCTTTATCCCGACAGCTGCTGATAATTGTACGGACCCCACCTACTACCGGACTGATGATGTGTGTTATAGCCCCTACAGTTGGACCCTCATAGCTGCCATGGTGTTCTATATTGCCATGTTCGCAACTGGTAGGTTACCATGGTTACCATGAAAAGTTACATTTTCTTTTGTACATTGCGAAATTAAGCTTAGTGTGAAGGCCAAGGTATCCGCAACTTATCATCTTTTTGCTGTCCAGCTTGAACTTATTAAAACTCCCTCTTTTCCCAGGTATTGGAACCTTGGCATGGACGATCAACTCTGAGATATACCCAATGTGGGTCCGCAGTTACGCAATCTCCCTCTCCACTCTCACCAACTGGATGTTCAATCTGCTGATAGCCTTCACCTTCCTCGATCTCACCAGACTACTAACCATCAAGTGTAGTGGCGGGGGCCCTCAGCGGAGTGTCCGAGGGTTGGAGGTGGATGTTGGGTGCTGCGGTACTCCCCAGTGTCGTCATGGGTGTTGGCATGTTCCTCCTACCTGAAAGCCCACGATACCTGGTGAGTTAATTCATCGGATTTTTAGTTGTTGACACGGTTAGGTAATATAAAATCTCCTTTTCCATTTAACCAAACTTTCATTATCCCTTTTTTACAGATCCAGAAGGGAAGGATAAAAGAGGCTGAAGAAGTGCTTCAAAAGATATCTGGCAGTACTAATGTAGAGAAGGAGCTGCAGGAGATATCCCAAACAATTGAGGCTGAAACTGAGTACAGTAGCCATGGTTTTATTCACCTCGCACGACAGGTTAGAAATATAGATATTCCCCGATTTACTGGGCAAAGCACTTCCCCCGAGCTTGTTCATAATGTTGTTGTCTGTAGATCAGGGCGAGAAAGATGTTTTAACACCCCCGTCCCCTGCAGGTGTTACAAAACGTCCCGGTAATGCGGGCCATTGCCATTGGTTGTGCCCTACAAGCCTTCCAGCAACTGGGTGGTATCAACACCGTCATGTACTATAGCACCACCATGATCAAAATGTCAGGGGTAAAGGATAACACCCAGGCAATATGGTTGTCATGTATACCCTCCTTTATGAATTCTGCATTTGCCCTGGTTTCCATGGTAATTGTGGAGCGGTTACCACGGAGACGTCTTCTGCTGTCCACCCTCCTTGGTACCATTGTAGGTAAGACATGTTTGTGAGTCGAGTCATTTTATCATGACTTAGTAGTTAGTATGTATAGTGAAGCTGTAGCTGCTTGTCGAAATAATTTGAATAAAATGCATGTTACTTTATCTCTCTTTGTAGCTATAAACATCTTACCAAAGTACTCTCCCCTCATAGGTTTGTCGCTGTTGGGTGGTGCGTACTATACTATAGGCACCACCACAGCTCCATCAGACCCTACGAACAGTACATGTGGTGGCAGTGGGGTAACCAACTGTGATACATGTGTGGCAGTGGATGGATGTGCATTCTGTGCACCTACCCGGTAAGTTAAGGCCAGAGGGGGGAACAAGTCATAGGGCTAAGGCTGGCTACAATATCTGTGTAGCTGGGGGAAACAGTTTCTCACATTTCTATATCAACATAACCTGTATGATAATCCAGACCCACTAAACCCCCTTCAGATCTGAGATGGGAAGGTGCTTTATCCCGACAGGTGCTGACAACTGTACGGATCCCACCTACTACCGGACTGATGATGTGTGTTATAGCCCCTACAGTTGGACCCTCATAGCTGCTATGGTGTTCTATATTGCCATGTTCGCAACTGGTAGGTTACCATAGTTACCATGAAAATTCACATATTGTATTGATAACAAATCATATTTTTGCCGTCCAGCTTGAACTTATTAAAACTCCCTCTTTTCCCAGGTATTGGAACCTTGGCATGGACGATCAACTCTGAGATATACCCAATGTGGGTCCGCAGTTACGCAATCTCCCTCTCCACTCTAACCAACTGGATGTTCAATCTGCTGATAGCCTTCACCTTCCTCGATCTCACCAGACTACTAACCAAGTATGTCACCACCAATATATTATTGGTCTCGATTTTAGAACCTTCACACACGTAGAGAAATCCCCTACCGCCTACCCAAGTCACATACCCAATACTAAACCAGCCCTGAGCCCATACCAGCTACCCCTTTACCTTATCCAATATTCCAGGTACGGTGCGTTTTGGATGTATACCTGTGTAACCATAGTGGGCTGGCTCATTTTCTACTTCCGCCTACCTGAGACACGGGGTGTGCCACTAGAAAATGTGGAACAACTCTTCAGCTAGTGAGATGAATCCCAAAACAGACCTCTATCCTTAATTTGGCCCAAAATTATTTGGGTTTGTTGGCTCTAAAAAGATCCTTTTTATCCCAAATCTGACTTGATCAGACTTCAGACACTTGTTTACACGCAGGTCGCAGCCTCCAGACATTAAAATATTGTTTGTTCGAGTTTTGTAAATCAATAGAAATGGTTAGTTTGTAAATAATGAAAGTTTATGTTTTTGTTAAATTTGTTTGTTGAAAGATTTGTGTCAGATTAGATGAGGTATTTTCTTGAGAATTTATATTAATTTTATCTTTCTGTTGTCAGAAGTTATTATACTCGTCTCCACTCTCCCCTGCCCTCTTCTTTAGCTCCTCTAAATTAGAATACATACCTCTAAGGCCAGTATTTATCTAGCCATCTGATATATAATACATATGTTAGCATCTATCCGATTAGATTGTTAGATTATGGTAAGATATCGTGCGTCATACGAGCGTCTGACAGCGGGTCGTGGTCGAGGTGACAAGGCCAAGAAGCGTTCCTGGAAGAGGCGAAGTGAATACCTGGACGATAAAACGCGGAAACGAAAACAACCGCGGCCAGACACAAGGGGTGTAACGGGAGACTGGAAGGAGATTCCTAAAGAAAATGCAGCCTTTGAAGCATACTATAAAGCACTTGGTATCATCCCTGAAGACCAATGGGATACATTCATGGAATATTTGAGGAAGGACCTGCCGTCTACCTTCCGAGTTGTCGATGCCCGGGGTGATTGTACCATGCTAAACAACTTAATGAAGGAGCAGTACTTTTCAAAGTTGGACGGTGTAATAGTCGAGGGGCAGGAAGTCAAGCCAGAGTTGTTGCCATGGTACCCAAACGGGCTGGCTTGGCAAATGAACATGACCCGGCCCATGTTGCGAAAGTGTGAGCAGCTCTTTGAACTTCACCAGTTCATGATTAGTGAGGTTGAGAGGGGTAGTATTGCCCGTCAGGAGGCTGTCAGTATGATTCCACCCCTGTGTCTGGATGTCAAGTCTCATCACACCGTTCTAGATATGTGCGCTGCCCCGGGGAGTAAGACTATCCAGTTGTTGGAGGCACTACACGCTGATGGACCTAGTCCCACCGGGCTAGTGATTGCCAATGATGGGGATAACAAGAGGTGCTACATGTTGTCCACCCAAACTAAGCGTCTCAACTCTCTGGCATTCATGATAACCAATGAAGATGCGACGAGGTTCCCAAATTTGAAGGTTTACAACTCAGAGGGACAGCTGGAAAACATGAAGTATGATCGGATTTTGTGTGATGTTCCGTGTTCAGGAGATGGCACAATGCGGAAAAACTACGCAATTTGGAAGAAATGGGACCAATATAAGGCTATCGGCATCCACAAGCTACAACGTAGGATCCTTCTGAGAGCGATGGACATGCTGGCTGAGGGTGGTAGAATCGTCTACTCAACCTGCTCCCTGAACCCTCTTGAGAACGAGGCTACAGTCCTGAGCTGCCTGAAGAACAGGTCCGCCTTCAGACTCCTCCCCACAGATGACTTGTTACCAGAGCTCAAACGGGTCCCTGGCATCACCAAGTGGAGGGTGTTGCACTCCAGTGGAACGTGGTATGATAGGTTTGAGGATGTAGACGAGAAGCATCTCAAGGCAATTAACCCTACCATGTTCCCAGATGGAGCTGAGGAGCATAACATGCAGTACTGTATGAGGGTCTACCCACACCTTCAGAATACTGGAGGCTTCTTTATCTGTGTCATTGAGAGGAAACCCACTGAGGGACAGGAGGTTCAGGAAGAGGAGGTGAAGGAAGTGGATGGTGCTGAAGTGAAGAAGGAGGGAGAAGATGGGGAGGAAGATGGTGCGGAGACCGCAGAAGTTGGAGAGGGAGAAGATCAGGAGGTCAAGGAAGAGGAGGTGAAGGAGGAGAAGAAAGATACCATCCACACCAACACAAACCTCCTGGTAGATAACCTCAAATTTAAAAAATACAGCGGTTTCAGGGAGGACCCCTATATGTTTTTGGATAAGGACGCAGATGCTTTTATCCCGATCAAGGAGTGGTATAGTGTAAAGGATGAGTTTCCATTTGACAACATTTTCGCCAGGTCCTCGGAAAATACGAAGCAGAGGAACCTGAGCGTTGCGTGTAGGAGGATACGGGACATCATTCAGAACAATGAAAAACGAATTAAAATCATCAATTGTGGCCTCAAGTTGTTCAGTTACTGCAAACCATCCTTCAGCAATTGTCCCTACCGACTGGTACAATCTGGCATCCACTATTCTGCACAGTTCCTCGGTTCTCGACTCTTCACCGTGTGCCGGGAAGACATGGAGAGAGCGCTGAGTGCAACAGGAGTACCAAAACACACCCTAACAACACCTGGTCTGACAGATAAACTGATGGGCATTCCAACCATGATCATAATCTTCCACCTGCCCGCCGAGGGACTACGACCCGACTTTTGGTTATGTATATACTCCACGGAGAACAATATCAAGTCGTATGTGACGGAGGAGGAGAAGAATCACTTCCGATTGTTGTTGGGAATGGAGCCGCTCATGACGGTGAGAGAGAAGAGGAAGCTGGATGCGATGGAGAAATTCAAGGAGAAAAAGAGGTTGGAAGGGGAGGGAGCAGTAAAAGAGGAGGGAGATCAAGTTGGTGCAGAGGGTGGTGATGACCAGGGAGATCAAGTTGGTGGCGAGGGTGATGACCAGGGAATGGAAGGTGCAGAGGGTGAGGGACTGGAGGGTCTTGAGGAGCAGATTGACGAGGGACTGGAAGTGAAGGATGAGGTGAAAGAGGGGGATCAATATAAAGCGATTGGTATCCACAAGTTACAAAGGAGAATCCTTCTGAGAGCGATGGATATGTTGGCTGAAGGTGGGAGAATCGTCTACTCAACCTGCTCCCTGAACCCTCTTGAGAACGAGGCTACAGTCCTGAGCTGCCTGAAAAACAGGTCGGCCTTCCGACTCCTCCCTACAGACGACTTGTTACCAGAGCTCAAACGGGTCCCTGGCATCACCAAGTGGAGGGTGTTGCACTCCAGTGGAACGTGGTATGATAGGTTTGAGGATGTAGATGAGAAACATCTCAAGGCAATCAATCCCACCATGTTCCCAGATGGAGCTGAGGAGCATAACATGCAGTACTGTATGAGGGTCTACCCACACCTTCAGAACACAGGAGGGTTCTTTATCTGTGTCATTGAGAGGAAACCAACTGAGGGGCAGGAGGTGAAGGAAGAGGAGGTGCAGGAAGTTGATGATGTTGAAGTGAAGAAGGAGGGAGAAGATGGGGAGGAAGATGGTGCGGAGACCGCAGAAGTTGGAGAGGGAGAAGATCAGGAGGTCAAGGAAGAGGAGGTAAAAGAGGAGAAGAAAGATACCATCCACACCAACACCAATCTCCTGGTAGATAACCTCAAGTTCAAAAAATACTCCGGTTTCAGGGAGGACCCCTATATGTTTTTGGATAAGGACGCAGACGCTTTTGTCCCGATCAAGGAGTGGTATAGTGTTAAGGATGAGTTCCCATTTGATAACATTTTTGCCCGGTCCTCAGAAAACACAAAGCAGAGGAACCTGAGCGTTGCGTGCAGGAGGATACGGGACATCATTCAGAATAATGAAAAACGAATTAAAATCATCAATTGTGGCCTCAAGCTGTTCAGTTATAATTGTCCCTACCGGCTGGTACAGTCTGGCATCCACTACTCTGCCCAGTTCCTTGGTTCTCGACTCTTCACCGTGTGCCGGGAAGACATGGAAAGAGCGCTGAGTGCAACAGGAGTTCCAAAACACACCCTAACAACACCTGGTCTGACAGACAAACTGATGGGCATTCCAACCATGATCATAATCTTCCACCTGCCCGCCGAGGGACTTCGACCCGACTTTTGGATATGTATCTACTCCACGGAGAACAATATCAAGTCATACGTGACGGAGGAGGAGAAGAATCATTTCCGATTGTTGCTGGGAATGGAGCCGCTCATGACGGTGAGAGAGAAGAGGAAGCTGGATGCGATGGAGAAATTCAAGGAGAAAAAGAGGCTGGAAGCAGAGGGTGCAGTAAAAGAGGAGGGAGATCAAGTTGGTGCAGAGGGTGGTGATGACCAGGGAGAATATGTTGGTGGAGAGGGTGATGACCAGGGAGTGGAAGGTGCAGAGGGTGAGGGACTGGAAGGTCTTGAGGAGCAGATTGACGAGGGTCTGGAAGTGAAGGATGAGGTGAAAGAGAAAGAGATTGAAAGGACTAATGGTGATTAGTTGTTTTACAGGACTTTTTATTTGAGCTTTATCTCTCTCGGTACATATGGTGCCGTCTCACTGTGAAAACTTTTTATTATGGTTTTAACGACATCATTAATTTATTAAGACATTACGCCTTGAATGGGTTTGCTTTACTCGATGTTTTTTGTTCTTAGTTAACCCAACCAGTGACTGTTTTGACCCCTGATCCTCCCCCCTCCCGCCTCCCCCTCCCACCTCCCCCCTCTATTACTAACTAATACTAACGGTTGTTCTAGTAGTTGGGAATGAATTCAGAGCAGTATAACGAGTTTGGTCAGAGTGCCTCGGGGACCTCTTCTCTCCACCCATCTGATGCCGTGAAACTGCAACAGGTTAGTCTGCAGTTAGTTAGTTAGTTAGTTAGTTAGATACGTTCAACCCATTTACAGTTCAATCGAAACTATCGCCTCTACTTTCATATATCACTCTTCCACTGGTTCTCGTGTATAACTTAAACATTGCTCTCCCTCTCTCGCTCCCTCACTCAGGCAGTTCAAGAAATTGAAAAGATGATCCAGATCCAGTCACAGATGGAAATTATAAAGAACATCAACTCTAAATGTTTTGAAAGGTGTATCTTTAAACCCGCTTCATCTCCCCTTGGTAAGACTTTATTGTACTCTCAGCAAGGAGTAAGTCCTGGGACCGATAAATATCTGTTTGATACTATCTATTATATATCTCTCTCCGTTTGATACTATCTATATCTCTCTCCGTTTGATACTATCTCTATCTCTCTCTCCCTTTCTTTCACACATATTTTTCCCAGGTAACGGAGAGAGACAATGCCTCGCCAAGTGTATGGATCGGTTTCAGGATGGACTCAGGGTAGTCAACCAAACAATAATGCAGCGTCACCGACAAGAGCAAATGGCCGCCCAGGATTCAGCTGGCATGAGCTTGTAAAGAGAGAGAGAGATAGATCATATTGTTTTTAGTAAGCTAGAGTTTCTAATTTATTTCCGTAGTCGCCGATACATTTTTATAAACCTGAACAACTTGTCTTGATCTAAAAGGATTCCCTCACGCCTTCCTCATTTTGTCCCCTCGGGTGCTTGATTTTCGCTTGATCTCCCCCTAGACCCCGTTCTATATATCCATCTCAACCCCATATTCTCCACCTTCTAGCATATATAATGTCTTATGATACGCCGAGCTCTTCTCTCCACAACTGCTAGGACCATGCCGAAACGAAAGAACCCGTCCGGAGGTCCGGTATTTTTTGCTGTCACCGCTGGATGGAAACCTGGCATCTACACCAACTATGACGATGTTCTGACCCAAATCAGGTCCTTCACTAAGCCTGCCTTCCGGAGATTTGAAAGGTACAGTGATGCTGTAACCCACTACTTTCATACCACCAACACTGAGGATCTTGTGCGGAAACTGGAGGAGAAGGCTACAGAAACGTATGTGCGGCTAATCAAGGGTGGTCAGAATGACCCAGATGTGGTATCACAGTTTTGTAACTCCGCTTTTGATAATTTGGAGGCGGCAGCAGCGGCAGATTATCACGATCACCTATCGCAACCACACGGTGATCCTGCGATTAGGAGGAGCGAGAGGGCTCCCAAGATGAGTCTGCCAGGAAGTGAGAGGGCCCCCAAGATGAGTCTGCCAGGAAATACACCCAAGATGGGTCTACCAGGAAGTACACCCAAGATGAGTCTACCGGGAAGTGCTGGGGTGGCGGTGGGTCCTGCTCCGAGTTATTCCTCAACTCAGTTTGAACAGGAGATTATGGAGTTACTAGATGGTCAGGGGGACAGGTTGGAGAGAGATATGGCGCCCGGGAGAAAGAGGTTTAAACCACCCCCGAAGGAGAAACCCCCACCCACGCGAGAGAGGGAAGGTGAGGTGGTGACGAGGGATGGTGTCAGGGTGATATACGTGGACGGGTGTTGCAATAACAACCAAGATCCATCCACAAGGAAGGCTGGGTGTGGGGTGTGGTGGGGGGATGGTGACGCTAGGAACATTACGGAGAGATTGTGGGGCGAACAAACCAACCAGAGGGCCGAGATATGGGCTGCAATAAGGGGGCTACAGACTGCCCTACAGTCAGGGTTCACAGTAGTTGAGATTAGGACGGATTCTCATTACGTCATCAAAGCTGCTACAGAGTGGATAGCAAGATGGAAGAATAATGGGTGGAAGGCGAGCAACAGACAGCCGGTGAAACATCAAGATTTGTGGGTCTTATTGGACCAATTACAGCATTATATCGAGGTGCGGTGGGTGAAGGTGAAGGGACATGCAGGGGTTCAGGGAAATGAGAAGGCTGACGCACTCGCTAAAAATGGGGCTGATCTTCCTGCACGTGAGGTTTATTCGTTACCAGGACAACCACAACAACCACCACCAGTAACCTTGACAACGCTAACACCTCCACCACCTCCACCTCCCTTTGCTCCTTCAATGGTTATGACCCACGTGGGAGGAGGGGGCATGATTCCGCCTGATGATAGTGGTCCCAGTGGTAGTGGCCATATTCAATGAACAATGATGAACACTGACGTTTGTGTGTCTGTTTGAGCGCCTGACCTTTGTTTTTGTGACTGTGTGTCTATAATGGCTCTATCTTTTAGCGAGCACAGATCTGTTTATGATACAGCAGGACGAGAGCGTGCATGCCTTCTTCTATCAATTATTATTTCTCTGTCCATTTTTTCAAAACAAAACAATTCTTTCATTCACTATATTTTTGTAACTTCTTCGTTTTACTCAATGCCCCTCTCCCTTTGAATCCCTCACAATTCCAACAATGATAAACTCCCTCCTACCCAAATCCCGCGGTACAGGAATGTCATCCCACAGGAGCGAGGCGGTTTCCCTCGCCAGGTCCAAATCATCCCAGGATCCCCTCAAGACAGATCTCGGAAAGAAGAGATCCGCTTTTGATAATTTGGAGGCGGCAGCAGCGGCAGATTATCACGATCACCTATCGCAACCACACGGTGATCCTGCGATTAGGAGGAGCGAGAGGGCTCCCAAGATGAGTCTGCCAGGAAGTGAGAGGGCCCCCAAGATGAGTCTGCCAGGAAATACACCCAAGATGGGTCTACCAGGAAGTACACCCAAGATGAGTCTACCGGGAAGTGCTGGGGTGGCGGTGGGTCCTGCTCCGAGTTATTCCTCAACTCAGTTTGAACAGGAGATTATGGAGTTACTAGATGGTCAGGGGGACAGGTTGGAGAGAGATATGGCGCCCGGGAGGAAGCGATTCAAACCACCCCCAAAAGAGAAACCCCTGCCTACGCGAGAGAGGGAAGGTGAGGTGGTGACGAGGGATGGTGTCAGGGTGATATACGTGGACGGGTGTTGCAATAACAACCAAGATCCATCCACAAGGAAGGCTGGGTGTGGGGTGTGGTGGGGGGATGGTGACGCTAGGAACATTACGGAGAGATTGTGGGGCGAACAAACCAACCAGAGGGCCGAGATATGGGCTGCAATAAGGGGGCTACAGACTGCCCTACAGTCAGGGTTCACAGTAGTTGAGATTAGGACGGATTCTCATTACGTCATCAAAGCTGCTACAGAGTGGATAGCAAGATGGAAGAATAATGGGTGGAAGGCGAGCAACAGACAGCCGGTGAAACATCAAGATTTGTGGGTCTTATTGGACCAATTACAGCATTATATCGAGGTGCGGTGGGTGAAGGTGAAGGGACATGCAGGGGTTCAGGGAAATGAGAAGGCTGACGCACTCGCTAAAAATGGGGCTGATCTTCCTGCACGTGAGGTTTATTCGTTACCAGGACAACCACAACAACCACCACCAGTAACCTTGACAACGCTAACACCTCCACCACCTCCACCTCCCTTTGCTCCTTCAATGGTTATGACCCACGTTGGAGGAGGGGGAATGATTCCACCTGATGATAGTGGTCCCAGTGGTAGTGGTCATATTCAATGAACCATGATGAACACTGACCTTTGTGTGTCTGTTTGAGCGCCTGACCTTTGTTTTTGTAACTGTGTGTCTATAATGGCTCTATCTTTTAGCGAGCACAGATCTGTTTATGATACAACCGGACGAGAGCGTGCATGCCTTCTTCTATCAATTATTATTTCTCTGTCCATTTTTTCAAAACAAAACAATTCTTTCATTCACTATATTTTTGTAACTTCTTCGTTTTACTCAATGCCCCTCTCCCTTTGAATCCCTCACAATTCCAACAATGATAAACTCCCTCCTACCCAAATCCCTCTGTACAGGAATGTCATCCCACAGGAGCGAGGCGGTTTCCCTCGCCAGGTCCAAATCATCCCAGGATCCCCTCAAGACAGATCTCGGAAAGAAGAGAAAACGAAACCTTGACCAGCCTAGTGACGTTGAAAGTTGTATAACAACCCTCCTCAAGCGTGTTCCTGACGTCGACAAACACTTTGATATCATTGATATCCTGGGAGATGGAACATTTAGTTATGTGTTCCACGGGAAGCCCAGGAATGTCGCAGTTGATACCTCCTTTGCCCTCAAGTATATCATCCCTACCTCTGCCTCCTGGCGGATAACTAATGAGATCAAATATCTGAAGAGGCTGGGCGGGAGACATCATGTGTGTGATATAAAGTGTATTATCAGGTGTCAGGATAACATTGTTCTGGTCCTCCCCTACTTTAGTACTACTAAGTTTCTACGGGTTGTACAAGATGCTAACCAGATTGAAATTCAAAGGTAATAAACAAATGTAGCATTTTTTATCCTATAGGGATCATAAAACAAAAGCAAATATCCCCACTTCACTTGGCCCTTTGTCATATGATTGTCTCCATATCATACTGAAACTCCCTCCCTCGCTCTCACACAACCCTCTCTCTATCTACAGGTACATGGTGGCCCTATTTGAGGCTCTAGCCCACGTGCACCGACACCATGTCATCCACCGGGACATAAAACCATCCAACTTCCTGTACGACAGAGAAAAGGGGACATTCCTGCTGGTGGACTTCGGGCTGGCTGAGGACATGCAACAAACAGAAGATAAAGAGAATGTGGTGAAAAAGAAAGAAGAATCTGAGAAGGGACAGAATAATCAGCAGCAACAACAGGATGCGTTATCAAGATCTCACCGTCCCACTGTACTACGTGATCGCAGTCCGAGGGTGGCCCAAGAGAAGAAGAAGAGTATCTTTAGTAGCCTGGCAAAGCGTGCCACTGGAGGGGGATCACATAAATCCAAACAAGTCCGACAGTGTGCCCACTCAAATAACGAGATATGTAACACATGTCTCTTGAAGCCCTCCCAGGACGCCTCGCGGGCTGGTACACCCGGGTTCCGGTCCCCTGAAATGTTGATGAAACACCCCCAACAAACTACCAGTGTGGACATCTGGGCGGCTGGTGTTATCATGTTATCACTGGTTAGCATGCGTTATCCCTTCTTCAAAGCGACAGATGACCTAACATCCCTCTGTCAGATCATGACCCTATTAGGTAGCGACATGATTGTAGCCGCTGGGAAGGCAATTGGGAAACAGGTCGTGTTATCTCGAGAGGTGGTCGGATACAATCTACAACACATGTGTGAGAGGTTGAGGATCAGCAGTCATATATCCCGGTGTGATACGTGTTTGGAGGCAGGGGCAACTGAAGATAAGACGAAGGTTTGTACCCTCCAACCCATTGATAAGAGTGTGTATAATCTACTGGGACGGTGCCTGGATCCTAATCCTAATACACGGATAACTGCGGAGGAGGCCCTACAGCATGAATTCCTTGCAGGTCCACCACCCCCGCCACCACTGACTAGGAAGTTCTGAATCTAGATTATACAGGGTGTCTCCTGAAAAGGTGACCCTGTAGTTTTTACACATTGTTCCTCGTGGCTCGTCTATAATGTACAAAGGACAAATTGCTAAATCCGAGTTTTAATTATTTTTTCATTTCATGTTATATGTTCTATAATATATTTACCTGTTCGACTGTGTGAAAGTTATATATCTATGGTGAGATACCGTCCCATACTTCCCATATTTGGGTATGGTCCCATATTTGGACACGGTACCATATTTGGGCATGGTCCCATATCTGGACACGGTGTCCCCTCTTCCGGCACACTTCCAAACTCGTGCGCGTGTGTGATTGTGTTCTCAAGATCCCATTATCTTTGTGTATTTTCTTATTCCAACATCAGTAACATCCAGAGTTCTCACTTTTTCAACCCCATGTACACACTTCTAATAACCCCATCCCAATTTAGTGTCATCATGTCTCTTGTTGCGGACTATCCCATGAACAATGACAGTAGTAGTTCGGAAGATGAGCAACAGGAAAAGAAGGGGGAACAACCAAACACTTCAAAGGTAAATTACCATCACATTTTCCAGTCTGAACTTGGTCTTTTTGAGTGTCTTTTTTAGTCTTTATATCCCCCTCCCTTTCTATTTTATTCCCCTAAATTCACGCCACTCATTCTGTTTTAAAGTGTTATCCAAAATCCACCACGCTCTACGATCTGATGCTAAATGGTTTGAAACAGCCCCCTAGGTAAGAGAGCAACAATTTATCTGTATCTCATTGTGAGTGTGTGATGGTAAGATTCACCCCCACATTCCCCCTAAACTACCCCCTCCCCTTCAGGATACAGCGTCCGAACTGAACGAAAAGTTGATGTCCCTAAGCAAGGAAAAGTTGCTTTCTTCCTCCTCCAAGGTTACCCCGAATTTCCAGTTTAGAACCGCCTTGGTATTTGAATTACTTGGATTGTTAGCGAGTTCTGTGCCAGTGTGGACATCTGGGCGGCTGGTGTTATCATGTTATCACTGGTTAGCATGCGTTATCCCTTCTTCAAAGCGACAGATGACCTAACATCCCTCTGTCAGATCATGACCCTATTAGGTAGCGACATGATTGTAGCCGCTGGGAAGGCAATTGGGAAACAGGTCGTGTTATCTCGAGAGGTGGTCGGATACAATCTACAACACATGTGTGAGAGGTTGAGGATCAGCAGTCATATATCCCGGTGTGATACGTGTTTGGAGGCAGGGGCAACTGAAGATAAGACGAAGGTTTGTACCCTCCAACCCATTGATAAGAGTGTGTACAATCTACTGGGACGGTGTCTTGATCCTAATCCTAATACACGGATAACTGCGGAGGAGGCCCTACAGCATGAATTCCTCGCAGGTCCACCACCCCCGCCACCACTGACTAGGAAGTTCTGAATCTAGATCATGATATACAGGGTGTCTCCTGAAAAGGTGACCCTGTAGTTTTTACACATTTTCTTCGTGGCTCGTCTATAATGTACAAAGGACAAATTGCTAAATCCGAGTTTTAATTATTTTTTCATTTCATGTTATATGTTCTATAATATATTTACCTGTTCGACTGTGTGAAAGTTATATATCTATGGTGAGATACCGTCCCATACTTCCCATATTTGGACACGGTCCTATATTTGGGCATATTCCTATATTTGGGTATGGTCCTATATTTGGGCATATTCCATATTTGGGTATGGTCCCATATTCGGACACGGTACCATATTTGGGCATGGTCCCATATCTGGACACGGTGTCCCCTCTTCCGGCACACTTCCAAACTCGTGCGCGTGTGTGATTGTGTTCTCAAGATCCCATTATCTTTGTGTATTTTCTTATTCCAACATCAGTAACATCCAGAGTTCTCACTTTTTCAACCCCATGTACACACTTCTAATAACCCCATCCCAATTTAGTGTAATGTCTCTTGTTGCGGACTATCCTATGAACAATGACAGTAGTAGTTCGGAAGATGAGCAACAGGAAAAGAAGGGGGAACAACCAAACACTTCAAAGGTAAATTACCATCACATTTTCCAGTCTGAACTTGGTCTTTTTGAGTGTCTGTTTTAGTCTTTATAATTATATCCCCCTCCCTTTCTATTTTATTCCCCTAAATTCACGCCACTCATTCTGTTTTAAAGTGTTATCCAAAATCCACCACGCTCTACGATCTGATGCTAAATGGTTTGAAACAGCCCCCTAGGTAAGAGAGCAACAATTTATCTGTATCTCATTGTGAGTGTATGATGGTAAGAAACACCCCCACATTCCCCCTAAACTACCCCCTCCCCTTCAGAATACAGCGTCCGAACTGAACGAAAAGTTGATGTCCCTGAGCAAGGAAAAGTTGCCTTCTTCCTCCTTCAAGGTTATCCCAACTTTCCATCTTAGAACCGCCTTGGTATTTGAATTACTTGGATTGTTAGCGAGTTCTGTGATGGTGGGACAAAAACAGCACACAGGAAGATTTTGCGTATGGCGCGACGACATGGATCTATCGAACAACTCACACAAAAGTAATTTGTGGTGCGCGCATTTAGATACAGCTGCTGCGACCGGCGCATTTTTGCTTTCTCTAAAATTCTGACACCTCGATTTTCCAGGGAGAAGGAGAGAGAAGTTCAAAACGATACCCGGAAAACGCCCTTAGCTTCTTTCTGTCCCTTTCCTCATCTCTCTCCCCGGCCCGTTCGAGCCCTGCTAAAAGTCGGGAAAGGGACAGAAGCAAGGATAGTTTGGGGAGGGATAGAAGTCTGGACCGGAGCAGAGATAAAAGCGAAGGGAAAGATAGAGACAAGAGTGGCGAGAGAGGCCGAGAAAGAAATAGGAGCCGTGAAAAACGCCGAAGTAGGGATCGGAGTCGTGAAAAAGGTCGAAACAGAGATCGGAGCTGTGAAAAGGATCGAAGTTGGGATCGCAGTCGTGATAGGAGTAGGGAGAGACGGAGGAGCCGGGAGAAGGGAAGAAGGGATGATAGAAGGAAGGATAACCATCATAGAGGTCGCAGCTCCTACCACAGGTAATATAGACCACTTTATTTTGTCTGTTTGCCTTTCTGTACGCCTATAATCAAAGAAAAAAGTTGTCTATACCACCTTTGCACCCCCTTTGCACCTACCAACACAACCTAACATAACCCTGGCCCTCACCACCAGGTCAGACAGGGGAGGTAGAGGGAGGAGCAGTAGAGGAGGAGGTTACCATAGTAACAGAAGGCAGCATGCGGAGCAACAGCAACGGAAGGATGATTATGATGAATACCGGAGAAAGAAGTTCGGGGATGCCCAGGCGTGGGGTCAAGCTACTGCAGGTATATGGAATGGAGAGAAATGTATAATCCCATTAGAGAGTATAAGAGAGTTATTACTGTGCTGACATAAAAACATCTGGGGAGGCATCTTGATTGTATTATTTGTTGTTTCCCATATTACATATATTTTACCAATTGTTGTTTTCCCAGAATCTCTGAAGGACGTGAAAACGGATAGTACCTTGCCTAGTTCGTGTAATAGCACTATTGCCAAACAAATGGCGGCACAACGAGAAAAGAGAAAGCTGCTTTGGGGATCAGCTCCGAAGAAAGAGGTAGGAAGACTATAAAAATACATATAATGATTTATATATTTGTTGATTTTTTGTTTACTTTGGAACTCTCAGTTTGATTTAACCGTTATCGTTTTCCCAGGGTGAAGGTTCAGGGACGGCCGCTCCTAAAGCCACGGTCTGGGGAGCGGGTGCCTTGAAGGACGATGAATCTGGAGAGCAGACAGCTAAATTCCTCAAACTCATGGGCGTTAAAGATGTCACTGCTGAAAGTAAGTTGATCAATTAGGATATCCCTTTTTCGTAGAGACGATAAAAGTCTTGTCCCTCCCGGCCGTAGGTGAAACAGCTGTTCTGTTAGTGACATAGGTCACAGTGTGAGACAGTGTGAGACTGATCCCTAGCCTAAAATCCCACTCTTCAGATGTGCACGAGTACCAGGCTACGGATGACAGGGTCAAGAAGAGTAGTCAAGTTGTGGAAGGATTTGAAGCAGAGTACGAGAAAAGTCGATATTTGCAACATTTTAATAAGGGAGCCGGTCTGGGGGTCATCCAGTTTAACCGGCAACCCCCTCCCTGAACTGTGTGTGAGACTGAACTATTTGTGAGAGCTTTACCTAGTGTGCTGAGTCTGGAATTGGAAGTTTGATCTGTGTCCTGTTTAAGTATCACTTAGAACCGGTAAGCAAATTAAGCGGTCAATGTTGTGTGATGATTATGATTATTATTGAAGTACCCGAATCAGTCTTAGGATCTGGGTTTATTATTAAGCTTATACTTAATTTAGTTTTACCTGTCGCAAAAAAACGTGTCTTTGTCGTCACCCTTTTGTCGACGTCACCCGCGGTTGCAATAACATTGCGTTGCGAGGATTTGAAGCGCGGCGCACGAAGGTCAAATTGTTGAACATTGCAAAAAACTGAGGCTCAAAATTTCAGATTATCTTTCACTCGATTTTTTTCTTTGAATGCGCTACAATCCCCTCGTTTGCGCCGTCGCGCCACACCGCAAAAACGCCTGTATATAAAGTGCGTTTCAAAGGACTTGACCTGATATGAGATTCCTGGAAATTGAGGGAAAACGTTAAAATCTGGGTGCCTTTCATTGCTAACAATTCGTAGTTTTGGCGCGCGCGACGTGTTAGGGCTTACCGTTAGGGTTTGGTTTGAGGGGTCGGTTAGGGCTATCGATTCTCTATCAGATACCGTTTATTTTACTCGAATTGGCCATGTGGTTGCGTGGCTATAGCCGTTTGAAAAAAGTCGGTCTGAGTAGACTCTTTTGGTAGCGCGCACCTGTAAAGTCGCCGCAAGGCACCCAGATTATAATCGCGCCCGAAATTGAGGATCTCTCTTAGTAAATACAACATGCAATACTCCAATTTCCAGGAATCTCAGGTCAAGTCGTTT
>AVPN01000360.1:7378-21354 GCA_000695325.1 Pleurobrachia bachei | reverse complement strand
CTCTCTCTCTCTCTCTCTCTCTCTCTCTCTCTCTCTCTCTCTCTCTCTCTCTCTCTCTCTCTCTCTCTCTCAGCAGTTGCACAACAGCCAGTTGTCTCAAAAGAGAAGCCCAAGAGCAAGCGGAAAGATAACGTTAATATTGTGTTCATTGGCCATGTTGACGCTGGAAAGAGCACTATCGGGGGTCACATTCTATTTTTGACTGGACAGGTATAGTTTTCAAACCGCTTTCTCTCTCTCTTTCTCTCTCTCTCTGTCTCTCTCTCTTTCTCTCTCTCTCTCTGTCTCTCTCTCTTTCTCTCTCTCTCTCTGTCTCTCTCTCTTTCTCTCTCTCTCTCTGTCTCTCTCTCTTTCTCTCTCTCTCTCTGTCTCTCTCTCTTTCTCTCTCTCTCTCTGTCTCTCTCTCTTTCTCTCTCTCTCTCTGTCTCTCTCTCTTTCTCTCTCTCTCTCTCTCTCTCTCTCTCTCTCTCTCCTTCTTTCTCTCTCTCTCACACACTTCGAATATCCTTTTAAATGCATTGCTTCACTTCGGAAATTTAGAACCTCTGTTGTTAGAACAAAACAACTCTCTCAGGTAGATAAGAGGACTTTGGAGAAGTACGAGAGGGAGGCCAAGGAGATGAACAGAGAGAGTTGGTACCTATCATGGGCTCTTGATACAAACGATGAGGAGAGAGACAAGGGTAAAACCGTGGAGGTGGGAAGGGGTTACTTTGAAACTGAGAAGAAGAGGTTTACCTTGCTAGATGCTCCCGGACATAAGTGTTTTGTGTCTAATATGATTGGCGGTGCAGCTCAGGCTGATGTCGGTATATTGGTAAGTGTGCTGCTGATACTTGCCTTTGATTTGATGAGAGTGGTTGCTATGAGCGTGAACCTCTGTTGGGGACCCACGAGGGCCAATCACTTAATAATACCAGCATCGCTGGTGTAGCCCAGGTATTCTACTTGATCTCTATCTCATCTCGCGATAAAGAGTGATCAACTTACTGTCAAAAGTTGCAGTTCCTTTTATTTTGATTCGTCGTTTTTGTCACAATTCAAATTACATCAGGTTATCTCTGCGAGGAAGGGAGAATTTGAGACAGGATTTGATCGGGGTGGCCAGACCAGGGAGCATGCCCTACTGATCAAGACGGCTGGTGTTAAGCATCTCATTATCCTGATCAACAAGATGGATGACCCCTCCGTCGGATGGGACAAGGCCAGGTATTTACCAATGTACATTGTACACAAAATTTGAAATGTACATGATGGGAATTTACCCCATTTCACTCACTCGCTACATGAGTTCATAAATTGATAATACATAGTGACATCTCTACAGTCTACTATAGAGGAATCGGAAGGCCGAAGTTCCACCACAGTGGTGTCAGTAGAACAACACGGTTATTTTATTGTTCAGAACAGTTTGTAACAATACGTATCTTCCTCAGACTACAGAAATTGGAAAATTGGTTAGAAATAACACAGCTGCAGTATTACACACACTACATTATATATATTCTGATTTATCGATGTAATAATACACCAAAACCTTCAGGTATTTTAACTCGGAAAGGCTCCCCTAATTTGCTCCTGTTTTTCCATTCAGATGGCTTCACCCAAACTGCAAACACAATACTGACAATCCCTACTGCCGCACAGCCTGCCATGGCATAGAAAAACTTGTCCCATCCTTCTTTTTTATCTTCAATATCGGTGAAAACTGCCATCAATATTGGACCTAAAAACCCAGCGATCTGAGCAGCACCGTTAAATAGGGAGAGCACTACTGCAGCGTTTTCAGGATCTATTTCCATATTGGCAGTGATAACAGATCCGCTGAAGAAGGTTGATGCTGCAAGTGTGCTGAGGATGAGTAGGAATGTAGCGGCTCCAGTTGTCTCAATCCACGGGAACACCAGGAAGACAATTATCTGAATTACCATGGGGAAAATCATGAAGAGCATTCTGCAGGTCCGCCAGGATATGTAGGTATCCAACCACTGGAAAAACCAAGAGAAGAATATAGTGCTAAACGCAACAGTAAGACTGAGACCGAGAGTGATGAGTGAGATTGTTTGAGCGTCTACTTGCAAGACTTCGTTTAGATAAAACGGAGAGGTGACCAGTGTGTGATAGTAGGTTAGGTTGTAACTGATCCCATACACACAAAACATCCACACATACCATCTACTGAGAATGTCTCGAAATGAAAATTTCACTGGCTGTTTCTGTTCTTGTCGCTGAACCGTGTCCACTTCCTGCCCACATGTTTTTAAGAAGAAGCTATCTTTGGGAAATGTCGCTACAAAGATGAGGTTTAGTAGCAAGACAAGGGAAAACATTGCCCCACAGAAGTAAAAGTAGTACTCCCAACCAATATTGGATGTAAACGCTGATGCAATGAGACCTGCTGTACCGTTGCCTAGGTAGTTAATAAATCCGATGGCCGAGATGAGAGATTTCTTGTATCTTAGCGGGATCCAATTATTGATGAATTCCATGTTGTATGTTATCATGATTCCTGTCATGAACCCCCGGACTGCTTGTGCAACCATTAGTCCGCCCGTGGACAGTTGGGCCAGGATAGGGTAGGTGAACTGTGCCGCTATGCACAGAACCAGCCAAGCTCTGTATCCTCTGTCCTTTTACAACTTAAAGAATTGCTTCCTATGCCTCTTTTTGTACCGGGTATAGCCGTAGAAATATGCACCGAGAACGTTTGCTTTCGTCTGTTCGTTCCAGCACAGCTCCTCGTCAACGGTACAATTCTTCTTTAACATTCCTCCAATCATTGCAATAGGGATCCCAAACCTGGTCAGGGGAAATAAGTTTCAGATTACCGGGATAAATGTGATCCAACTTTTTACAGTGAGTTCTTTGTTTCAGAAAGCTCTTACCTTGCTGACATCTCGACATACACGGCCAGAAGACAGGTTGCAGCGGCCAGAGCCAATCCACTGGTTTTAACATATCCCATATTGCGAAACTGAGGTCTCAACTTTAGAAAACAAGATACGAGCTAAGAAAAGAGAAGTCAGGATTATATATCAACAAAAATAGCGCTGATATTGACCATGTGACTACCCCTACATCACGTGACCTAATCAAATATAATTAGGATACATTAGCAAGATAAACAACGATTGGTAATGCCAAATAAACAAACTGTCAGAATGGTGGATATGTAGGTATCCAACCACTGGAAAAACCAAGAGAAGAATATAGTGCTAATCGCAACAGTAAGACTGAGACCGAGAGTGATGAGTGAGATTGTTTGGGTGTCTACTTGCAAGACTTCGTTTAGATAAAACGGAGAGGTGACCAGTGTGTGATAGTAGGTGAGGTTGTAACTGATCCCATACACACAAAACATCCACACATACCATCTACTGAGAATGTCTCGAAATGAAAATTTCACTGGCTGTTTCTGTTCTTGTCGCTGAACCGTGTCCACTTCCTGCCCACATGTTTTTAAGAAGAAGCTATCTTTGGGAAATGTCGCTACAAAGATGAGGTTTAGTAGCAAGACAAGGGAAAACATTGCCCCACAGAAGTAAAAGTAGTACTCCCAACCAATATTGGATGTAAACGCTGATGCAATGAGACCTGCTGTACCGTTGCCTAGGTAGTTAATAAATCCGATGGCCGAGATGAGAGATTTCTTGTATCTTAGCGGGATCCAATTATTGATGAATTCCATGTTGTATGTTATCATGATTCCTGTCATGAACCCCCGGACTGCTTGTGCAACCATTAGTCCGCCCGTGGACAGTTGGGCCAGGATAGGGTAGGTGAACTGTGCCGCTATGCACAGAACCAGCCAAGCTCTGTATCCTGACAGGAAAATGTTGAATTTCTTAACGAAGGATACGGAGAAAAACATGGCGGTATAGCCGTAGAAATATGCACCGAGAACGTTTGCTTTCGTCTGTTCGTTCCAGCACAGCTCCTCGTCAACGGTACAATTCTTCTTTAACATTCCTCCAATCATTGCAATAGGGATCCCAAACCTGGTCAGGGGAAATAAGTTTCAGATTACCGGGATAAATGTGATCCAACTTTTTATAGTGAGTTCTTAGTTTCAGAAAGCTCTAACCTTGCTGACATTTCAACATACACGGCCAGAAGGCAAGTTGTAGCGGCCAGAGCCGTTCCACTGGTTTTAACATATCCCATATTGCGAAACTGAGGTCTCAACTTTAGAAAACAAGATACGAGCTAAGAAAAGAGAAGTCAGGATTATATATCAACAAAAATAGCGCTGATATTGACCATGTGACTACCCCTACATCACGTGACCTAATCAAATATAATTAGGATACATTAGCAAGATAAACAACGATTGGTAATGCCAAATAAACAAACTGTCAGAATGGTGTTAGCTCAAGGGCGGTACCATTGTACGACAAGGGGCTGAGTCTAGTAAAAGCAGCTGCAGCGAATGCAGATAGGTGGATAGCGATATACAACAAGAAGAACCACACAAAACGGTGGGAACTGTTTATCCGATCATGCATATTGCCCCCAGATAAGAAGACTACTTGCATTACCACGCGGCTCCTATGTACTAACATTACCTGAGATAAAACATTTTAGCCATGGCACGTGTCACGTATCTTGAGTAGTATCATGACATGTGATCTCCATCGAATCGATATTTCTATCAGACCTTTGTAATTGACACACATGCTATCATTATCATTCCGGGAGCAAATAGTGAAAAGGTGGAACGTAAAACGTTTTTCAGAACGTTAAAAAAAACAGCTAATAATATAATAAGGCATGGCTCGTATAATACATGACTCTATTAAACAAATTAAATCACCTTCATTGATCATTTCGTTGTACTTGTAGCTCTTACTGAAGCTCGAAGTCTCAAATACAATCGATAATACGAATGAATTCTTGTCTAAATGATGATATCTAATACAGGTACGACGAGATTGTAAACAGGTTGAGTCCTTTCCTCAAACAAAATGGGTTCCGGGGTTCGGATATCAAGTTTATGCCTGCTTCTGGTCTCACTGGTAAGTGTTATTGTAGTTTGTCACCTCACCTTCAGTTAACACTATCTCTTTCTCTCTCTCTCTCTATCTTTCTCTCTCTCTCTCTCTCTCTCTCTCTATATATATATATAATATGTATATATATATATATAAATAATATCCTTTCCAGGGGCTCACCTTCACCTCTCACATCCCTCAAGTTACCCATTATATATTGTGTAGGTGCTAACCTAAAGGAGCAGTTGGACCCCTCTGTGTGTCCCTGGTATGACGGTCTTCCTTTCTTGAAATACCTTGATAACCTGCCCTCTTTCAAGCAGGACCAAACCGGAAAACCGTTCAGGTAGCTCACCAGAACACACCAATTAGATGTTTTATCACTCTCTTGCAGTCTTATATGCATCTCATTTTTCCACCTGCTTCCCCCGCCACCAAGTACCCGAATAACCTCTCCCTTTCCAGAATGTCAATTGTCGAGAAATATAGGGACATGGGCACCTTTGTACAGGGAAAAATCATTAGCGGGACCATCGCCAAAAACGAAAGCCTAACGATAATGCCCAACAAGGTAAGTACAGTTACTCAGCTCTCTCCCTCTCTCTCTTTCTCTCTCTCTTTCTCTCTCTCTCTCTCTCTCTCTCTCAGACAACAGTACAAGTAACAGACGTGCTTATCGATGATGAGGAAAGTGAAATGGCAGACTGTGGAGACAATGTGAAACTAAAACTGAAAAATATCGAGGAAGAGGATGTTTCAGCAGGTACATTAAAAATGTCAATGATTTCTTGTCTCGCGAGTGCGCTCGAAAAAACACGACATACTATACAGATCACACTCGGATTTTAACTGTTCGGATTTTAACTGTTTGGCGTTCGCCCACCCTTTGAAAACTGCAATGTTGGTGAATTAAGTTTCTTTGTGGGGAAGTTAAGTTTCTCATTCCGACAAGACTGGTAAACGGGTTTTATTGGAATAGAACGCAATTCGATATACAGTTTCTCTGTTATATAATCACTTGGGGTAAAACTTCAAACAAATGAAATGCGTCTAATGGGTAGCAATAAATAATGTATAGATATATCTATCGTAGATCTACGATATTTTACATACATGCATATGGTATAGTTGATAGTACAGACTACGGAAAATAAAGGGCACTGTCCATGTCGACTTCTGTCCATATAATTCGTCTATTATTGTCTGATATAAACATAGTTTGACTTTGTTGTTAGCCCAACAATATTAATAGTTCGTTTGTTCATGTTCATTCTGTTTCGTATCACACAACTATACCCCTACTTCTCAAAGGGCTGTTTCCTGGGGAGGGGGAGTTGTTTCCACCTGCTCTATTTCATTGGAACTCTGCAAAGTCGTCATGAAACTTGCTGCACTGCGACTGATAGCTCGTGTTGGCACAAGAAAGAGACCAAAGTAGAAGTTTGAGTCATACAACAGGGGGTTGATCACCGAGTTGATGGGTAGGATTAGAATGGAAAAGAAGGGATACCAAGTTGACGCATTAACAGCTTCTGAGAGATGAAGAAATGAGACTACGCTCAATGGAATCCAGCAGAAAAAATCAGTCAGTATTATTGCAGAGATTTTGGCTTGTAGAGCTCTGTTAGTATCCCGCCGACCCACTGCAGCTCCAACATTCCGGCTGGATTGGCGGGTTTTGAAGTTGATGTACCCGTAGCTGACCAAGATTAAGATGAAACACATGAAATTCACCAGGAGAATGGATGTTGAAAATATCCATTGCGGGTCGTCACGGGTAACGAGGTACTTAAAAATACAAACACCGTCATTGCCGTAAAAGTGAATGGTTGAACTCGGTATACCTGAAAAGAATGATTTTATACTTTTTTGGTGTTTCGCCAATTATATTATATGGACACACAAACAGGGCTTCGATAAAGATATATGTATTGATATTAGTGCATTATAAAATTACCTCCATCAAGCGATGAAAACATCTCGTTGACTGTTGAGCGAACTTGTGTCCAGGAGAACGGGGCTCTCTCCCACGATCGCCCTCCAAAGTACTCCTTGAACGCCTTGTAGTGGTTGATCTTACTGACGGGCGTGAAGAAGAGTGTTGATCCATTGTAGTACAGCCCGTTGACAAAGTAGTCTTCAGTGGATGACAGAATTGGTGAAACTGCGATCATGAAACTTGCCACAATCGGAGAAATTAGTAGTAAGGCAAGCTTGGAAGCGGACTTGTAGCTGAACAAATCCCGTTGGATAAGGTTTCCGATGAAAGTAGAAGTTTGAGTCATACAACAGGGGGTTGATCACCGAGTTGATGGGTAGGATTAGAATGGAAAAGAAGGGATACCAAGTTGATGCATTTACAGCTTCTGAGAGATGAAGAAATGAGACAACGCTCAATGGAACCCAGCAGAAAAAATCAGTCAGGATTATTGCAGAGATTTTGGCTTGTAGAGCTCTGTTGGTATCCCGCCGACCCACTGCAGCTCCAACATTCCGGCTGGATTGGCGGGTTTTGAAGTTAATGTAGCCGTAGCTGACCAAGATTAAGATGAAACACATGAAATTCACCAGAAGGATGGATGTTGAAAATATCCATTGCGGGTCGTCACGGGTAACGATGTACTTAAAAATACAAACACCATCATTGCCGTAAAAGTGAATGGTTGAACTCGGTATACCTGAAAAGAATGAATTTATAATTTTTGCTATTTCGCCAATTATATATGGACACACAAACAGGGCTTCGAAAAATATGTATTGATATTAGTGCATTATATTATTACCTCCATAAAGCGATGAAAACATCTCATTGACTGTTGAGCGAATTTGTGCCCAGGAGAACGAGGCTCTCTCCCACGATCGCCCTCCAAAGTACTCCTTGAACGCCTTGTAGTGGTTGATCTTACTGACGGGCGTGAAGAAGAGTGTTGATCCATTGTAGTACAGCCCGTTGACAAAGTAGTCTTCAGTGGATGACAGAATTGGTGTGACTGCGATCATGACATTTGCCACAATCGGAGAAATTAGTAGTAAGGCAAGCTTGGAAGCGGACTTGTAGCTGAACAAATCCCGTTGGATAAGGTTTGGCTACAAACGATGGGACCACTATGACTCGTAACAGTAACGCTTCTCACTTAGTTGCGATCCAGTGGTGCTCAGAACTCCAAGGAATGAACACTCACTGGAGCTAAACCATCGGTATCTTTCTTGGCAGTAGTCGCCATCAGCTTTGAAGGTGTAGTCAAAGTAAGATATCAGCAGTAGGTAAACACCAATCATCAAGTCACCAAGGTTTATCATAACAATGGCCGATTTGTTGAGGAACATTTCGTACGTCTCTTGTTGGGGTAGCTCCCAAACCGATCTAACCAATGAAATCGTGTTTAAGGATGTTGCTAGCAATCCCGTAGACGAGCTCGCAGATCTTAAAAACTCGTTCCCGAAGATGTTCTTGTTTGTAGAAGGACAACTTTGTGAGCATTCGTCAGAAAAATCACGGCAGTTTACCACGCCATCACAAACTTGGGATAGGGCCACTAATTCCAATATGTTGCTGCTTTTACACTGAAAGTGATTCTCACAGATGTTTTCATCAGAACTATCACCACAGTCATCCCTAAGGTTGCAGACATCCCGATAGGAGACACAATTATTGTTATCACATGGAAATATTTTGTTGTCATAGAATCCGGGAACTTGTGTGGGTTTAAACAGTGTTGTTGTACTTGGACTGGAAGTGTCGGCCAGGGCTCGAACTATGGAACCCTCTTTATTTATACAAGTGTCTCCAGGGATTGTCCTATGAGGGGACATTCAGCATTAAGGCAGATGTTATTGCATGCTGCAAAGACATAGTTGCGTGGTTTTTCTATCCTCGTCAGCTGCTTTGTCTCAGGAATTGATACAAATACAGGTTGTTGAACATTTAGCACAGTCTTCACGAATCCAGCAGTGTGTTCTACTGTGCTGCAATTCCCCAGTTTCATTTCCAGATCCGAAGCTCCCTCTGGAAAACAATGTTGAATGAAATGCCCACCAGGCCTACTGTTGAAGGTATCCACGAGATTTGTAGGATCAATTTCAGTTTGCCGAGCTGCTTTACACAGTTTTTCTTCAAAAGAACATGTGTTTATTCGGTCACAAAGTTTAGTCAAGTCAATATAGTTTCTCTCTGAAGGACAGAGAAGAACTTCCTCGCATTTTGTTTCCAACTCCTGGTACCTGGTGAAGTAGTCAGTTCCACATTTCAACCATTTGTCCACATCTTCATCCATTCCATCCAGACAGTCCACTTCCCCGTCCATGATCCAATCCAAGGGAATCGGCAGAGAGACATTCTTCTCCACGTTTTGACTCATCTTAGAAGACTATGTCCAGTGTAAACACTATAGAAATGTTCGAAGGTCTCCTCCATTATTACAATCGCGATATCCATCACACAGCTGCCCCTTGTGAATTTTGCAGCCTAGTTCTGGATCAACACAGGCGTTATTGTACCCGTCATCACAAAGTTTATATCCCTGGCAATATCCCCAGATGGATATGGTAGTGGGGAAGCCCTCGGAGAGGCACTGCATAGTTACTCTTGCAGGATCGCTGCAGTTTGTCTGATCCTGGTAGTTCTGACAAGGAGAAAAAATAGGATTGAAACACTCAAACACCTCATGTAGTCTTGAATTTGTATGAGTTCCAAACTAAAAATGTGTATGTGGAATGATCGGGAATAATAGTTGAATTGTAGCATCCTATCTCATCTTGGCCATTTTGGCAATCATCTTCATTATCACAGATGTAATATGGTGCCAAAAATCTTCCATCACACCATACGCCATATTTTACACCGTTGCAATCTGATTCATCGGCGCATGCACTGAAAGTGTCGCAAATGTCATTACATTTTGTGTCATTGCTTTTGCAGCCTATCATATTTAGCTCAGTATTTGTGCAAAAAGGTACACATTTAGTAATGGTTTCCATAAAATTACCAAAGATGTTAGAACCACTAGAAAATATATATTTGCATAAAAACGTTCCACAGAGCAAAGGTGTTCCACCCAGATCTCTATGACCTGAGCAACCACCGTGCCCGCATGCCTGGTAGAACCCTGGATCAGATGGACAAATGTCGGTGAAATCTCCGAAATCACAGTAACCTAGTGATCCAATTAGTTGATACTCATTATTTGACCGAGGACACTTGTATGACGTGGTATTGTTATCCGATAAACACTGCTCGTGAAGGTACCCATTTATTTCCACTGGTTTGCACTGCTGCTCTCCCGTTGTTGTCTCGATAATTCCGGCCAGGAGTAGTCCAAATACCACTATCATTGTGCTACACACTTTGGTGAAGCACAGATGAAGGTTGCTACAAATAGATTAATGGAAATAAGTTAGATTAATAGAAATAAGTTAGTGTTTTATAGTAGGGTATAGTACAACAGCTGGTATGATTCCTATGACATTATAGATGTATGTACATATATGTATATTTACTAGTTCACAATTGAGAATGTGAACAACTTATTCAGGCTCGCACGAAAATGGTAATTTGTTCAACAAGATAGCTTTATGTCATTTTCGTGTGATGAAGATGAAGAGCATGCAGAAGAACTAAGTTCAAGAAAGCTGCAATATTGGCATGCGATGGATTCTGGGAAACCACATATAGTAAAGCTGTTTTCCGGAAACGACCACACATAACAGAATCTACCCACCACATAAACTGTTTATTTGGCATGTTACCTTAGAAACTTCAGGAAATAAATTCTACTATAATTTGGAAATGGACTTCGTTATCTTAGCTGATTGTTCAGAGCATTAGAAAGAAAGAAGTAAATTACCGTTATACAATCTCACACGAAAGTGGTCAATTGTTCAACAAGATAGCTTTTTGCGGCTTTATGATAATGAAGACCACAGAAGAATACTTCAAGCTACAACAAACCAAAATTGCAATATTGACCTGAAATATACTGCCATTGGCTATAATGTTTTGTTATGTTCTAACCCCTTTTACTGTAGTCATAACTTGGCAAATAATATTGCTTTTAATGTCTTTTTTTCAACTGTACCCCCCAACTCGTGAAATTTACAAATACTACTCTCTCTCTCTCCCTCAGGTATGGTGCTGTGCAGTCTTGATAACCACTCTAAGATAGCTGACCGGTTCTTGGCAAAGATCCAGCTGGTTGAGTTAAGGAATATTATTGCTCCCGGGTTCAACTGTATCATGCATATCCACAACGCAGTCGTAGAAGTATCATTCCAGGTATATTGTACTAGGTACTCAATAAGTTAATTAATTAATAAGTTAATTAATTGGTGTTTTTATATTGTGATATTAATTATTGGGCTACATCATCACATCACCACCTGATCTATCCCTCGCAGGAACTGGTCGGTTTGTTCGACAAAAAGACCGGTAAGAGGATGGTTGATAAAAAAGGAAAGGCAGTCAAGCCACGGTGTGCAAAGGAGAGAGATGTTGTCTTTGCTAAGCTTCAGTGTGCCTCTGCCATCTGTATAGAATCGTTTGATCAGTTCCCCCAAATGGGCCGCTTTACACTCCGAGACGAAGGTATTATAATAGAGAGAACAACAACAGTTCAATACTCATATTTACCCGACTTACCCCGTATTGATTTGTTGTTCTAGCCCTCGCGGTGAGAGAGAGGATCGAGCAAGTCTTGACCTTGTTCCGCCAGGCATCTATTTAATTGACCATCACAATTCGTTTCAGGCAAGACGATTGCTGTTGGTATGGTATTGAAGGCATCGGACCAGCTGTGTACTGTCACCAACTAAATCGGATCCCCCTTCTTTTGAGTTTTCACCACTTTTTACCCAAAAACAGGGGGTTGTGTGCCACTTTTTGGGCGGTAGCTACCCCCTGTCATGGCCCTTTGAAATACACCTTTGGGAATATGAACTGCGGGATCTGTGCAATTCTTGGTTTGTTTGTCTGTTTTGTGAGCAGATAATAATGCTATACATTTGATGATGAAAAGTCATTGCAGGGGTCCTGAATATATCGAATTGTGAAATGTTTTACGTTGTAGTAGTGTTGATTTCTACTGGATGAGAGAGAGAGAGCCGCAATAAATTACAATATTTCTGTAAAACTCTAATCTATCCTCTCCCCCATTCCAAACCATGTAGTACTTCCCAAAGAGGTTTTTCTTGTTTCAAAATTCACCGTGTTTTTATACTGTGTTCCCATCCCCCCATACCAACCCAACTCCAACCAACCCCCTATAATAGTCCTTATCATTACCAACCCTAGCCCTCCCCCTCCCAACTCCCTAACAGCCCCATACCAACGTTCCCCTACCATGACCAGCTCCATGCCAACTCTACCATTCCAACCCCCTCCCCTCCATTTGTTGATCTACGATACCCCAATCAACAACTCCCCTAGCCGGGCTAGTAGCCCCCCACTAACACCCTTCTCCTATTTATAGCGATCATGACTATAGTGACAGTTCGGTTTATACGGAACTTTGAGTACCGCTCCATCAAAACACTTCCCATCCGAGATGTTGACACAACCTCGACCACTGCCCAGTTTATTGCCCGACTTCTGGAGGAGGTCAAGACCCTAAAAGGACTGCCACCTCCGTTCCGTAACCATGGTTACGACACCCTGAAGATATCACACCAGGCGGGGAGTTTCAAGGCTAACCTATAACACTAATTAAAACTCCCTCTACTCCTTGAGTATAACTTCTCACTTGTAACGCTAGGGGAGAGTGGGGTTGTCTCAGAGACAGAACTCTCATTCTTTACTCTGGCAGAGTATGTGTCGTATAAGGAGAATCCAGTGAAGAAATGGTGAACTTTTTTATTGCAAGTCATTATCAAGGCGAATATTTAAGGCGTGTGTTTATCCAAGGATTCAGTTTTTGGCTCTTTTTGAGTGAAGTTTTGGGATTTAATGAATTTGTTTTCGTTACAAGTTTTTATTTGCAATATGTACAGTCGGACCCCGATTTAGTGACAGGATAAATTTCCCTCGATATAGGAAACTAACGATATTACTATTTGACCCCGATTTAGTAGCCACCCCGATTTAGTGACCAAAACCCTTTCCCCCCAGGATGTCACTAAATCGGGGTCCGACTGTATAGTGAAAAGGTAGAATCCTAAAAGTAAAGTACGTGATCAGTATAAAAAGCTTGGTAAACATTTTTCAATATCCCAATATTAGAGATTGAAATTTAAGTTTACATAGCACTAGCAGTGTCTAATTTTGAGCGAACTAGAACTACAGTTTTTTCAAATATAATAGCGGAAGGAAGGACAGTACAGATTATTTTGATTTGTTTTATTATCTAAAAGTTTTTTACTTCCAATGTGAACAAGAATTATTGCATTATGTGTTCATAATGCGGTGTATCCCTGCCATAAATGGATTTAAATTTGATGAATAAGCTTCAAAACTGCATTTCCTGATGAATTTTGCGCTCAAAGAGCATTTTTTGGCTGATACGATGTTGGTTACTAAGGTAACTAGGTAAGTTACCATGGTAACCAAAGCAGTTGCTATGGTAACCAAGACAGTTGCTGTGGCAACCAAGGCAGTTGCTTCGGTGACCACAGTTAGTTATCAAGTGCTTCAACTTTAACCGCATCTTAATTCGAGTCAATAGTGTGACAGTAGTTTCATGCTTGGAAGACGTTCTACCACTTCATAGCATGGCTGTACGGCGCACAAAGTGATTTCAGGTGTTAGTAGAAAATGTTATCAGCGAGTAATTGTGCGCCACAATGTGTGTTAATCATCTCCTTTGTTGAATCAACGAAGCGTGAGATGAAAGTTTTATGAAGGAGCAGACTTGTTGTTAGGCGTTGCAGCGTTTCGGATGGACGGACACTTTTAGTTAACTACACAATCTGCTGATTTCTAAACCCTGAATGATCTTTTTAGCACGTGCGTGCTAAAAACATCATCCTGGGTCAATGCCCTTCGGGCATTGACCCAGG
>AVPN01000359.1:37047-48290 GCA_000695325.1 Pleurobrachia bachei | reverse complement strand
CTTCCATTCGCTGTAAATTCCACTTGTATAGTTCTCGAACTTATCCGTTACCATAATACCACAACCAAGGGGGCCACGGGCATAAATCTCGGCCTTCATTCGGTCAGCACCCTTTACGGAACCGTACTCGCTCACTTTGTAGTTGTCGTACTCTTCAATGGGGGAGCACTGAGAGGGGGTGGGAGTGTTAGTTAGTACTCTCGATGGGGGAGCACTGAGAGGGGGTGGGAGAGTACTTTAAATGGGTGAACACTGAGTGGGAGAGTCATTGAGACTTCTTCCCCTCTCTCAGTGCTCTTGACCTCTCAAATTGAGAGGTCAAGAGCACTGAGAGAGGGGAATGACTCTCCCACTCAGTGTTCACCCATTTAAAGTACTCTCCCACCCCCTCTCAGTGCTCCCCCATCGAGAGTACTAACTAACACTCCCACCCCCTCTCAGTGCTCCCCCATTGAAGAGTACGACAACTACAAAGTGAGCGAGTACGGTTCCGTAAAGGGTGCTGACCGAATGAAGGCCGAGATTTATGCCCGTGGCCCCCTTGGTTGTGGTATTATGGTAACGGATAAGTTCGAGAACTATACAAGTGGAATCTACAGCGAGTGGAAGTTGTGGCCGGTTATCAACCACGAGATCTCTATTGTTGGATGGGGTGTTGAGGGCGGGGTTGAGTTTTGGTGGCTCAGAAACAGCTGGGGTAGCTACTGGGGTCTTAACGGTTTCGCCAAGTAAGCTTCTAGTTGAACCGCATGTTATTTTTCTGGGTAAAGCCCATTTGATTACTTGTAAAGATCCAAAATGAACACCCTGTATATTAGACAGAGAGATAGCATTGAACACCCCGCACTGACTCAATTAAAACTAACATAATCCCCTGTGCAGGGTTATGATGCACAAGAATAACTTGGCTCTAGAGACGGATTGTACTTGGGGTGTACCAATTGTTGAGTCTGTATCTTCCAACAAGAAGCAAGAAGAGAAACCAGCTGTTTTGTCTAGCTCCGAGAAACCTATGAGCAGGCCGTCTTGCATCAAACGTGACCAGGTATGTCATCTCTCTGATACATACCCCCAGTTACTCTTTGAAATACCCCCACCGGTAAAAGTAACGATCCCAATCTTACTCTGCTTATACAGTCGGACCCCGATTTACCGGGATACTCGGGGGAAATTGTTTTTACCGGTAAATCGGGGTCCGAAGTTATCATAAACAGCCACTTTATAAATATCTTGTATGTGTTTCAGAACACAAAGACCCACGTGAAGACCCCCCAACCACACACATACCTGAACCCAGAGGACCTGCCCACTTCCTACGACCCCAGGAACATGAATGGAAAGGATTACACAACAGTGAACAGAAATCAGCACATCCCAGTTTGTAAGTGAGATTTCATTCCCCATCCCATGTTACACAAATTTCAATTGTAGACTACACTAAAATTTATAGTGAACTGTGCTGGAAACGGTTTCAGCTGTTCTACAAAAGTGTTTCTAAGAAAAACAGTATACATTTTAATTTCACTCTCTCCTTCATTCTACAAACAAGCTAATCTCCACTCCTTCACCAGATTGTGGCAGTTGTTGGGCCCATGGGACAACCTCTGCCCTGGCTGACAGGATTAAGATCATGAGAGATGCAGTGTTCCCTGATATCAACCTATCACCTCAACCCCTTGTTGATTGTGTATCCGCTAATGAAACTAACGGTATACATTGTGTGACAGACAGACACACAGACAAATGACACACTCCGACAGACGGACGGAAACACTAAAACGGACAGACTGAAACAGACAGACAAACATAGTTACAGATTACACAACGACTCAACAAGGTACCTTCATCCTAAATAACCCCTTGTATTTCTACCTACATAAATGCTACCTCCCTAGGTTGTTTTGGAGGTGATCCTACAGCTGCCTACAGCTGGATCTATGAGAACGGAGTTACAGATGACACATGTTCAATTTACACGGCACACAATGATGACTGCAGTGCAATCAATATCTGCAAAAACTGCATGCCAACCCAGATATTCCCTGTTATTAAATACAAGTGCTGGGCCGTTGACCAATACTACAAGGTAATGCCATCTCTTTTCAACAGAGTCTGTTCGTTTGTATCAATTGTATTAGTATGGAGGAAACAAAATCGGATGTTTTGAGATGTTGTCCCGATGTTGTTGATTATCGGTGACCAAAAGCTGCGAAAGTGCCCCTTCTAGATATTCATAAAGTCACTTTCGGAGCTTTTGATAACTGGTAAAATGCGTTATGTGGCATCTCAATACAACCGATGTCCTAGGAATGAAGTCATCAATTTTGATTTAAACACGTTCGTACGTAACATTTTGATGGGTTTATCATATATAATACACGCCACTAAACTACCTTACCCTCCATCCCACACAGTATGAGATTGAGGAACACGGTCAAGTTAGTGGTGAACACGCTATGATGGCCGAGATAGCTGCCAGGGGACCTATCGGGTGTGGGCTGTGCGCTAATGAGAACTTCGAGAACTACAAGGGAGGAATATTCAATGACCCTACCGCTCCCAAGGTAACCATGGAAACCATTAACCAATCACCAATGGTTACTAACCATGCAAACAGCACAATATACTGTTAACTATGCATAATGCATAGTTAACAGTATATTGTGCTGTTTGCATGGAGAACCATAATTTAAAGGACCAATACAATAGCAATTGTTTTAGATCAAAACGTTTATTCCATAATCAATGGCGCCATTCATCTTTCCTACTTTCCTTCGAATTCGTCCACTCCCATTTCTTATCTCTTCCACTGTTATCTCCTCTCTTCCACTCCCCTTCCCTGCCTCTGCACTTTTATACAGTGGAGCACTTCCTGGCTTCATCTTAATCACCAACTGTCAACTATCTCCTCCGTCTGTTTGTAGCAACTGTCAATTATCTGTCCGTCTGTCAGTACGTCGGTTTGTCTGTCTGTTTTAGCAACTGTTATATTGCACCAGCCACTCCAAGAACGATATTAGTAACCCTTGGTAACCCTTGGTAACCCTGGGTTACAGAGAGGTGACACACAGATCCTAACCCCCCTCTTTCTCTGCAGTGCCAGAATCACGAGATTTCTATTGCTGGCTATGGAGTTGATGAAGATGGAACCAAATACTGGATTGGACGGAACTCATGTAAGTGAAACCTCTATCTGAGCATTGGCCTGTCAGTGAAACCTGGGAGAACTGTCAGTAGGCCAATGATCTGGGGGGGATTCAACCCTAAAAATTTCCATCGATACCCACTTTTTTGGCAAATGGAAATTTTATTTTGGAAATTTTTGGAAATTTTCTCTCTCTCTCTCTCTCTCTCTCTCTCTCTCTCTCTCTCTCTCTCTCTCTCTCTCTCTCTCTCTCTCCCAACTCGATCATCGATGCCCCTAGTTACTAAATTCACAGGCTCCCTTCTATCTCTATTCACCCTCGCTCTATTCAAACCTACATCCCCTCCCTTGAATTGAGCGAGACACAATGCATTAAAGTGACCCCTCCTACACACACCTAAATTTGTACCCTAATTTCTCTAAAATCTAACTTCACCACGATCCTAACCCTCTCTTTTTCTCTCAGGGGGAACATACTGGGGAGAGAGCGGATGGTTCAAGATGATCAGGGGTGTTAACATGATCGGCGTTGAGGATGCTTGTGATTGGGCCGTCCCCAAAAAGACATGGTAATATGGTAGCCATGGTAACGCGAACAGGTAACCATGGTAACGCGAACTCCCCTAAACAATGATATGACGTCATAGCGTAACCTAACAATTTGTATCTTTTGTAAACCTCCAGAACTATTAGAGTGATTTAATTATATTAATCAGACAAAACCAAAAACTAAAAACTGTTTCTTGTGATTTAATATATCTAGTGTTTTACAGTCGGACCCCGATTTACCGGGATGCTCGGGGAAAGGGTTCTGCGGTCTGCCCGGTTAATCGGTTTGTCCGGTATATCGTGGTCCGACTGTACTATAAATTGTGTGTGTATTTTGAAGTGGATTGCTGCTGAGCAGAGAGGGATTATATATTGTTTGTGAGTGCTTTTGTTATGGCTTATTATTACTAATTATTTACCCCTTAGATAGCTGTTTTGAATTTGGAGGTTCGAGTGATAGCGATATAAATGGTTACCATGGGAACTAGGAAGAAGAGCCTGGGTTCACTGGAAAAATATAACATTGCTACGTACACATTCAATAAATAATTTTTTGGTCGAAATAGTTCATTTTTAAAATCATCTCTCAGTCTCGGTCCTATTCCCAATTGTAAATTCCCTCATTTGCATTCGTCGGATTAAATTGCTCTATGGTCGGTAACTCGGTCGTAATCCCCTCCTCCTTCACCTCGCGGTAGTCAGGTAGATCAGATACGGTCGGTTCGGAATGGAAAGTAGGGACCATGGTTTCAGAAGTGAACTGTCCTGGGCTCTTGTCCATCACTTCTATTAGAAGATCATCTGAGACTTGCCCTTCGGAGTTGGCCGCCGTGCATCTGTACCTGGAGAGAGTTGCTGTGTGAGAGGTGACGAGTCTTCACTGGAGAGAGTAGTTGAGTAAGGGGTCAAGAGAGAGAGGTGAAGGTGTCTAAAGTTGCCCTCGATCTCACCGTTCCTGTCTGAATGTTTACCCTGGGAATAAACGAGAAACAGACAGAACCAAGAAGAGCACTTATAGGAAGAAGACAGAAGTAGAAATAGAAGTGCTATTGGGGTTCAATTAACTCCTAAATTTGTACCCTAATTTCTCTAAAATCTAACTTCACCACGATCCTAACCCTCTCTTTTTCTCTCAGGGGGAACATACTGGGGAGAGAGCGGATGGTTCAAGATGATCAGGGGTGTTAACATGATCGGCGTTGAGGATGCTTGTGATTGGGCCGTCCCCAAAAAGACATGGTAATATGGTAGCCATGGTAACGCGAACAGGTAACCATGGTAACGCGAACTCCCCTAAACAATGATATGACGTCATAGCGTAACCTAACAATTTGTATCTTTTGTAAACCTCCAGAACTATTAGAGTGATTTAATTATGCGGCATTTTCGGAGCGTGCTGTCCTATCCCCTGCGCGTCGTTTTATGAGAGTGCTCTGGTCAGCGGCTATTGAAATGCTAACCATAGCTTCGCGCGCTCTCTACAACACTCTCTCCCCCTATATTTTGTATGAAAGGGTGTGCTAGTCACGTGACTGAGAGTGAGAGGGAGCGCCGCGCACGTTTGCTCGAGCACGCGGCTACTGCTAGAAGTTTGCTCGAGCACGCTCCGAAAAGAGAGCATTAATCAGACAAAACCAAAAACTAAAAACTGTTTCTTGTGATTTAATATATCTAGTGTTTTACAGTCGGACCCCGATTTACCGGGATGCTCGGGGAAAGGGTTCTGCGGTCTGCCCGGTTAATCGGTTTGTCCGGTATATCGTGGTCCGACTGTACTATAAATTGTGTGTGTATTTTGAAGTGGATTGCTGCTGAGCAGAGAGGGATTATATATTGTTTGTGAGTGCTTTTGTTATGGCTTATTATTACTAATTATTTACCCCTTAGATAGCTGTTTTGAATTTGGAGGTTCGAGTGATAGCGATATAAATGGTTACCATGGGAACTAGGAAGAAGAGCCTGGGTTCACTGGAAAAATATAACATTGCTACGTACACATTCAATAAATAATTTTTTGGTCGAAATAGTTCATTTTTAAAATCATCTCTCAGTCTCGGTCCTATTCCCAATTGTAAATTCCCTCATTTGCATTCGTCGGATTAAATTGCTCTATGGTCGGTAACTCGGTCGTAATCCCCTCCTCCTTCACCTCGCGGTAGTCAGGTAGATCAGATACGGTCGGTTCGGAATGGAAAGTAGGGACCATGGTTTCAGAAGTGAACTGTCCTGGGCTCTTGTCCATCACTTCTATTAGAAGATCATCTGAGACTTGCCCTTCGGAGTTGGCCGCCGTGCATCTGTACCTGGAGAGAGTTGCTGTGTGAGAGGTGACGAGTCTTCACTGGAGAGAGTAGTTGAGTAAGGGGTCAAGAGAGAGAGGTGAAGGTGTCTAAAGTTGCCCTCGATCTCACCGTTCCTGTCTGAATGTTTACCCTGGGAATAAACGAGAAACAGACAGAACCAAGAAGAGCACTTATAGGAAGAAGACAGAAGTAGAAATAGAAGTGCTATTGGGGTTCAATTAACTTACCATCCACTGTCGCTCTTCAGGACCTTCATTGATAAGCTCACTCTGATTACATCACTCCCTATCTCATTATCATACTCCCATTCCTGAAAGGGGTGTGAGTTGGTTAGGGGTGTTTTGAAAGTGGGGCGTGTAAGTTACTGCGAGGGATTTTCGCTTTTGAATTTTGATGATGCTAATTGATGTGTGTATGAAGTGTGATCCAGTAGATCAGATTTGGGGTCTTGCAGGGTGCAGGATTAAGCCTGGATAGGGTGCGGTACTGACCTAGGAACTGAGTTACATATTTTGCCCCTCTAATTATAATACAAACTTTCCGATCGGACACTAAGTTTTCTATCTGAAAGTTTATTCAGCTGTAATTGGATCCAATCCAATTTGGATACCTAGAAGACCCCCCAGATATGTTACGAAGTAGGTATGATATTCATGAGCCCTACCGCTGGATATAATAATAATAGAGATGGGGAGGTGCATGATATTTATTGCACACGCCCCTTTCCCTCTCCAGTAGGGAAGAAACGGGGAAGATACTGGCCATTGTGTCCCACAGTCACAAAGCTAAAGGACTACATATCAAACTCACAAGATGAGGGAATATCTCCACATGATTCTCTTCCTCCATCTCCCCCACCTTGACAATCCGGGCCGATGCTGGGGGGTCTGCTCTCACACGACAGAATAGTAACATCCTGTCTCCCTCGAACAGGAACTGATCTGAGCTGAGGTCGATAATCTCTGGTTTGTAGGACCTTGCCAGCACAAACTGGACGGTGGTGAAGTAGAGTAGTGGGAGGATAGACATGTCTGTGGGAGGCATAGTGAAGTTAGTACATACCAGTTTAGAAAAATAGAAGGAAGAGAAGGCGCCTCAAAAATATAATGGTGCGCTGTGGCAGTTAAGTGACCACCACTGTTCTCTTGAGAGATTTGAGGGGGTCAGCACAATGATCTGACAGTGATAACACGCAGCGTGATCCTGGTTTGAGTAACAAGGAATTTAAGTTAGGAGGAGGGTAGGAAACGACAAGTTAAGCCTGAGGGTGTCATTGCAAGAGAGGTATGAGTCCAACAAGTGTCACTGTCACGGGCTGCGGTTCTATACGAGGTCTGAGCAAGAAGTGTCAAGACTGAATATAATTCACCGTGCTACCAGACAGAGGGATAAAGTACCCCACAGAGAGATAAGACTATCTTATCATAGTGAAGTCTTAGGCGCCGCAAGGTTTCTTGGGAAGTTCACTGATCGTCACCATCTTCGGCGGCTTTAACACAGCTCATATATTGAGAGAGAGGGAGAGTAAGAGAAGGAGAGAAAGTGAGGGAGTGAGAGAGATGAAGAGAGAGAGAGAGAGTGAGAGAGATTAAGAGTGAGAGTGAGTGAGACAGTGAGAGGGAGAGAGAGAGAAAGTGAGAGAGAAGGAGAGAGTAGGAGATCGATCATGAGGGAGTACTAATCTAATCATTGTCGCATATATTAAAGTAGCATATTGATTATAAATGGTTACCATGGGAACTAGGAAGAAGAGCCTGGGTTCACTGGAAAAATATAACATTGCTACGTACACATTCAATAAATAATTTTTTGGTCGAAATAGTTCATTTTTAAAATCATCTCTCAGTCTCGGTCCTATTCCCAATTGTAAATTCCCTCATTTGCATTCGTCGGATTAACTTGCTCTATGGTCGGTAACTCGGTCGTAATCCCCTCCTCCTTCACCTCGCGGTAGTCAGGTAGATCAGATACGGTCGGTTCGGAATGGAAAGTAGGGACCATGGTTTCAGAAGTGAACTGTCCTGGGCTCTTGTCCATCACTTCTATTAGAAGATCATCTGAGACTTGCCCTTCGGAGTTGGCCGCCGTGCATCTGTACCTGGAGAGAGTTGCTGTGTGAGAGGTGACGAGTCTTCACTGGAGAGAGTAGTTGAGTAAGGGGTCAAGAGAGAGAGGTGAAGGTGTCTAAAGTTGCCCTCGATCTCACCGTTCCTGTCTGAATGTTTACCCTGGGAATAAACGAGAAACAGACAGAACCAAGAAGAGCACTTATAGGAAGAAGACAGAAGTAGAAATAGAAGTGCTATTGGGGTTCAATTAACTTACCATCCACTGTCGCTCTTCAGGACCTTCATTGATAAGCTCACTCTGATTACATCACTCCCTATCTCATTATCATACTCCCATTCCTGACAGGGGTGTGAGTTGGTTAGGGGTGTTTTGAAAGTGGGGCGTGTAAGTTACTGCGAGGGATTTTCGCTTTTGAATTTTGATGATGCTAATTGATGTGTGTATGAAGTGTGATCCAGTAGATCAGATTTGGGGTCTTGCAGGGTGCAGGATTAAGCCTGGATAGGGTGCGGTACTGACCTAGGAACTGAGTTACATATTTTGCCCCTCTAATTATAATACAAACTTTCCGATCGGACACTAAGTTTTCTATCTGAAAGTTTATTCAGCTGTAATTGGATCCAATCCAATTTGGATACCTAGAAGACCCCCCAGATATGTTACGAAGTAGGTATGATATTCATGAGCCCTACCGCTGGATATAATAATAATAGAGATGGGGAGGTGCATGATATTTATTGCACACGCCCCTTTCCCTCTCCAGTAGGGAAGAAACGGGGAAGATACTGGCCATTGTGTCCCACAGTCACAAAGCTAAAGGACTACATATCAAACTCACAAGATGAGGGAATATCTCCACATGATTCTCTTCCTCCATCTCCCCCACCTTGACAATCCGGGCCGATGCTGGGGGGTCTGCTCTCACACGACAGAATAGTAACATCCTGTCTCCCTCGAACAGGAACTGATCTGAGCTGAGGTCGATAATCTCTGGTTTGTAGGACCTTGCCAGCACAAACTGGACGGTGGTGAAGTAGAGTAGTGGGAGGATAGACATGTCTGTGGGAGGCATAGTGAAGTTAGTACATACCAGTTTAGAAAAATAGAAGGAAGAGAAGGCGCCTCAAAAATATAATGGTGCGCTGTGGCAGTTAAGTGACCACCACTGTTCTCTTGAGAGATTTGAGGGGGTCAGCACAATGATCTGACAGTGATAACACGCAGCGTGATCCTGGTTTGAGTAACAAGGAATTTAAGTTAGGAGGAGGGTAGGAAACGACAAGTTAAGCCTGAGGGTGTCATTGCAAGAGAGGTATGAGTCCAACAAGTGTCACTGTCACGGGCTGCGGTTCTATACGAGGTCTGAGCAAGAAGTGTCAAGACTGAATATAATTCACCGTGCTACCAGACAGAGGGATAAAGTACCCCACAGAGAGATAAGACTATCTTATCATAGTGAAGTCTTAGGCGCCGCAAGGTTTCTTGGGAAGTTCACTGATCGTCACCATCTTCGGCGGCTTTAACACAGCTCATATATTGAGAGAGAGGGAGAGTAAGAGAAGGAGAGAAAGTGAGGGAGTGAGAGAGATGAAGAGAGAGAGAGAGAGTGAGAGAGATTAAGAGTGAGAGTGAGTGAGACAGTGAGAGGGAGAGAGAGAGAAAGTGAGAGAGAAGGAGAGAGTAGGAGATCGATCATGAGGGAGTACTAATCTAATCATTGTCGCATATATTAAAGTAGCATATTGATATACCATGGGCATATGGGAGGAGAGCTAGACGAGATATATTCATATGGTGGAGCAATATAATACCAGCAATAAAATAACAGGGAGCTGTATAATAATCGCAGTGGCCGGTGGGTTGGCTGAGGGAGGGGAGAGATAGTAGAGAGACAAGGGAGACACCAGTTGTAGTAGAGATAAATATCTCAGATAGGAGAAACTAGGCAGTGCAGTGGAGAGAGGAGCAACTATCGTGATCATGGTGACATTATTTATAAGTTAAAGAGTTCATGGCCAGTGGGTTGACCTTCAGCACACAACATCTAGCCGGTTCAGGAAATTAGTTATAAAGTTAAACATATCATAGCAACATCTGCAGACGGTATGTGAATTATTAAAGGCGGCCCAGTAGTCTACTGAATATGTGTGCTAGTGGAATCTGAGTTTGCGATTCTTTGGGGGACAGCTGATGATAAAGCTGTTTTACTGCTCATTTCCAGTGTTCCTTTATTGTCTTGAAGGGAACTCTGGTCCGACCAGACAAATAAAGAAAAAAAAGACATAGAACTGTCACTGTACCACATGGTTCAAGTTTTGGGCAAACAGAAAACTGCACAATGATCTCTGCACTGCATCTGCAAAGTGATGGGCGTAGTAAAGGTGTTTCCCTGAAGAACAGTGTTCTGGACACGTCACATATAAAGAGAGGTCGGACAAGTGTCGGACAAGTGTAGTGGTTTCACTTGTCAGAGCATTGACCTGACCCTATTCTCGCCAGAACTGTGGTCAGAGTATTGGCCTGACAGGGTTTCTACACGAAAGAGGGTGAACGTGGCTGTATCGATAAAGAGACCTCTGGACCTAACACAGTGTAGGGAGGAAGCCCTTTATCCTCACCCCTTCCCTCACCTTTCCCTGCTAGTCCTACTAGTCAGCCTCTCCCTTCCTTCCCTCCTGTTAGTTCACCGTCACGTTTCCCCTATATCCCTCCTATTCAGCCCCTCCCATTGCGGTTTCAGCTTGTTGAGTAAGGGGGAAAGCTTCCCCCTTACTCAACAAGTTTCAGCATAAAACGTCACCTTTGGGAGGTTGCCAATGCATGTGAATTGGTCAAATTCAGGAACTAATAAGGATGGGCTGAAATTTCACACTAAGGGATGGCCATTGGCCACACACCTCGCCCTCATTTATTCAATGAGTTTAGGCTGGGTTGATGCATGATGATGGGTCAATCATTAGGATTTCTATCTAAACTAGGAGAGCTAAAGTTCACAAAACGAAGGATTCTTGGATGGCAATGTTCGAAAATAACGCGGAAAATTGGATTTTGGGCACTCTCACAGGATGGGTGGCATATGGTGTGAGTTGTGACATATTGAAATCCTCTCTCTCTCTCTCTCTCTCTCTCTCTCTCTCTCTCTCTCTCTCTCTCTCTCTCTCTCTCTCTCTCTCTCT
>AVPN01000359.1:2691-18431 GCA_000695325.1 Pleurobrachia bachei | reverse complement strand
TACCCGACTGTTCTACCCGACAAAAAATTCTGAAAAAATGCTTAAAATTCCTGAAAAATCGAAAAAGTACGATTAAAGAAAAGTTTTAGGTATCTTGTGGACCTTTAAGCCAACTAGAAGCACCGGGTTCAGAGCAAAACTCCATTGCCCGCTGTGTCTTCATATCGAGTCCTGCCAAGATATCTGCACGCTCCGTTGCATGCCTCTCATCCGTGGCTTCGGCACACTTCTTCTTCAGTTTTCCGCTTTTCATCTCAGCATCCATGATACTTTTTGGACAATAAATTATAATTTTGGACAGTCCTCTTCCTCCAGGATAGTGAACCATAATAAAGTTCAAGAGCCCCCAAGAGCACCCAAGAGCGAACCCCATCCAAGAGAGACCAAAATCAAGAGCGCACCAGAATCAAAAGAGACCAAATTCAAGAGCGGTAACTTCTGGATGGGGATCTCTCTTGATTGTTGTGCGCTCTTGAATTTGGTCTCTTTTGATTCTGGTGCGCTCTTGATTTTGGTCTCTCTTGATTGTGATGCGCTCTTGATTTTGGTCTTGGACACGGGTCGTGTGAAGATATTCCAAACTTATACAAACAACTCATCGAACTGCTCTTGGGTGCTCTTGGAGGCTCTTGAACTTTATTATGGTTCACTATTCGTCTGAGATACGGCTTTCATTTCTCGGATCTTCCTTCCTAATGTGGATGTGGGGCCGACAATAACGCAGACCATGCCCTAATCTGTAAGGTTGGTGTGTTCGATATTTGGAGACACGATCATCTCAGGGACACCGAGTTGTTCAGGTATGCAGGATTGAAACCGGTGAATACAGAACAGCTCCATCGTACCAGAAAACATCAATTGCCCAGCTCCACAAAACTCACCAGAACCAGAAGAAAATGGCCTATTTGAGGAGGGTTCTAAACGTTGAGCAGGGTAGCTTCACACCTCTCGTGTTTGCTACTTCAGGAGGATTCGCACCAGAGGTTAAACGAGTACTGGACTGTATTGGACACAAAATCTGCACCAAGCACCAAGAAGGACTCAGTGAGACTATGAAAGATAGTATCACGCGACAGCGTGATACTCTGTGAATAGATACACCGAGGGCGTAGCCGGAGTGTATCTATAGTAGCTCGTGAGCCTGCAAGGTGAACGGAGTTCATTATTCTAAAAACACGACCGCAGGGAGTGTTTTTAGATTACCTCTGACACGACCGTAGGGAGTGTTAGAGGTTTACTTAGTACACGACCGAAGGGAGTGTGCTAAGTTAACGAACTCATGTCCACATGTACATGCTGGCTGTTATGCTGTACAAACCATACAACGATGCTAAATTAACAATCCAACTAGCATCTGCTGTTCACTGTTGTACTCAAGTGCCATGTTATCTAATTAAAAGTGGTCAGATTACATGAAAGTCTTCCTTTCAATTGTCTGAGATGGCTACTTGTTGTATTTCTCTTGGGGCATAAATTAATTGACATGAAATTAACGAATTTATCCATTTTTCAGTTAGCATATGACATGAAAAGTAGTCGTCCCAAATCGGCACCAGCCGTCACACCACCAGCCAAAAGAACAACGAAGCGACCAAAAAGTTCTGCTGCTCGTAAGAAAGGTCTCCGATATATACCAACAGATGAGGATCTGATATCATCGAAAGAATGGCTCAGAAAATATGGACTTAATCCTCTTGGGCTGAATCTCGACCAACTAATGTCATCCCATCGTCATGCGTCCGAATACATCAAAATCACGGGGCACCGTATTGGCGCTAAATACTGTGATGTGTTCCCGAAGGTGAAGGTCAGGGGAGAGAAGGTCCACATGGAGCTCCATCACCACGAGTTGGTCCAGTACGAAGAATCTCTAGATCACGTGATATCTAGATACCTTTCTAGGTGGAGATGGCTTCTTCTTGGTCCACACCGAGTCTTTGGCACCATCTTAGAACCAGCGATTGTGCTCTGTGTCGATACCAGTGGCAGTATGGTAACTGTTATGGAGGAGATGAAGAGGGAACTAATTGCCCTTATTTGGACCGTCCTGAAACCAAACAACATCAAATTTAACATTCTCCAGTTTGCCAGCGTTGTCACCAAATTACAGGAACAGGTATCTGATCCAACTTTGGATATGTGCAAAGCAGCGGCTAAATTCGTTGGGGAGCTCCAAGCTGGGGGAAATACCTGTACAATCGATGCTCTAAACGCAGCACTGTCTGATTCGGAGACCGTGGCGACCTATCTAGTCACTGACGGGAAGCCTGATACGAGTTGTAAGGCTGTGCTAGACAAGGTCGCCAGTATGAATTCCCGCCAGAAGATCCACACAATCTTCCTGAGTCAGGGTGATAAAGAGGCAATCTCGTTCCTAAAGAAGCTGAGAAAGGAAACAGGGGGGAGGTATCATTGCTGTGTGGAGGGATTTGAGGGCAATGTGGTATCTCATCAGTTGTTATCTAGCGACCTCCCAGCCTCACTCCAAGGAGACAGCGAGAAGTCCCTGGAAATACCGGAGTACAGTGGAGATGATCTCCGACTTCTGTCAAGGGAGATCAAACGAGCACGGCGGTTTATGGGAAACAGTCAGAAGTATCGGGATCTGTTGGCTGTTCATTCGGGTACCCAAGAGATGGCTAATTTGCAGTTGCAAGGAGCCGAAATGGTACCTAAAATAAACCCGGATGGGGTTTCTGCGTTTGGTGTTTGAAGAATATTTTGATCTACATTTCTTATGGGGGAACTATATAAATTCACGTACACACTCGACGATGTGTGAAATTTGCTGTCATCTTGTCGGTGTGTTCTCTGTCTGTGTGTTCTGTTGTTAGTGTTCTATGTTTAGGGATGTTTTACCGAAGATATGTTATTTATTTCATTTATGGTTTGTTTCCTGCACTCACGAGTTTTACTAACCCCTATCTGACCCAAAACAGGGAACCCAAGTTGTCACTTTGATTTAAAATCTTATTGGCAACACGGTTTTCCACCCAACCCAACATCTTTATTTCCAAAACCCCTCTGTCCAATTATATATAACTTGTTTTACCACTATATCCAATAGTAGGAACTAGGAACCGAGATGGCCGCCTCAGCAGCTAAAATGCCAGATCAGGGAACGTATACGTTCCAATCAAAACCTCGGGAGGGACCTCAGGGAATGAAATTCAGGGATCCATACATGCAGTAAGTAAACTCTTTTTATTGTTCTTTTTTCATGACAATAATTAGCTTGCCTTGCTGGGCCCTCTTTTCGTTAGCTCCGCCCGCAGAAAATGTTGAGCAAGGTTAGAACATAACAATCATTAGCTAATTGTCGAGATATTTTCATTACCCGAATTTCTTTTCAGGACAGGAAACGGGCCAGCATTGTACGGTAACATAATGTACGATAGGAGAATTGTGAGAGGCAACACATATGCCCAGCACGTCCTACCAGCGGTAAGATGAGAATCATTGAAGTTCATTGTTACTATGGTTACTAGCCAGTAGCCAGTGATATGTCCGTTGGATATATGCCATCTGACTGTCCGATCTTTGGCACCTCTCTTGAAATCAAGTCACGACTGTTTCTTAACCGATCAACCACATTTTATTCAACCTCATTTCATGTCAAGTTTTTACTTGTCACTCATTATCTCTGCTCTCTCAATCTTTTTTTCGGCAGCTGCGTGTTATACGCAATTCAATGTCCAACACGCACACACAACTAGCAAACATTTATTTTGTTGTCATGGCAATAAGAAAAGCTGCGTGTGTAAAGTTCAATTTCAGCAGTGTGAGAATGCGCGCCGATCAAAACACGCGCGCTCTATCACATCTCTGAATCACAATCTCATCAGGAATGACAGCAATTCCAACTCCCATTCTTACATTATCCAACTCCCAATCCAATCTCTCATTAATTAATTAATAAAGATACCAATAATTTCTTATCCTTCCCTTTTCAGACAGTTCAGCCAGATCCAATTGAAGTACAGAGACAGGCTGAAGCGAGGCGGAGGATCCTCGCAAGAAAGCGAGCCACCGACCAACTTCGACCGAGATCTGCCGAGCCCGTAGATGGAAGGAAACACATCGACGTTCAGACCGAACTGTACCTCGAAGAAATTAAGGGTGGGTTTTAAACATTTTTAATGGTCCTAAACAATAAGTGCAGTACGACAAAATATCTGTATATGGCGTGTAGAACCAATTAAGTCAAAAGTGGTTCGTTTTGCCCCCGTCTACCCTACCCGAATTTCATTTCAGGACAGGAAACGGGCCAGCATTGTACGGTAACATAATGTACGATAGGAGAATTGTGAGAGGCAACACATATGCCCAGCACGTCCTACCAGCGGTAAGATGAGAATCATTGAAGTTCATTGTTGCCATGGTTACTAGCCAGTGATATATGTCCGTTGGATATATGCCATCTGACTGCCCGATCTTTGGTATCTCTCTTGAAAGATTCAGTGCTGACAAAGAATTGGCTAGTTGGTGTAAAATAAGTTGGAGTAATCATGTCAAGTTTTTACTTGTCACTCATTATCTCTGCTCTCTCAATCTTTTTTTCGGCAGCTGCGTGTTATACGCAATTCAATGTCCAACACGCACACACAACTAGCAAACATTTATTTTGTTGTCATGGCAATAAGAAAAGCTGCGTGTGTAAAGTTCAATTTCAGCAGTGTGAGAATGCGCGCCGATCAAAACACGCGCGCTCTGTCACATCTCTGAATCACAATCTCATCAGGAATGACAGCAATTCCAACTCCCATTCTTACATTATCCAACTCCCAATCCAATCTCTCATTAATTAATTAATAAAGATACCAATAATTTCTTATCCTTCCCTTTTCAGACAGTTCAGCCAGATCCAATTGAAGTACAGAGACAGGCTGAAGCGAGGCGGAGGATCCTCGCAAGAAAGCGAGCCACCGACCAACTTCGACCGAGATCTGCCGAGCCCGTAGATGGAAGGAAACACATCGACGTTCAGACCGAACTGTACCTCGAAGAAATTAAGGGTGGGTTTTAAACATTTTTAATGGTCCTAAACAATAAGTGCAGTACGACAAAATATCTGTATATGGCGTGTAAGTGGTCCTGACTATTGTACTAAATCCTGATCCTCCCCGTTTAGACCGTGTTGAAGAGGCAGATGTAGAAGCTCAGACTGACGCATTCCTTGATCGACCACCCACGCCCCAGTTTGTGCCTGCAAAAACCGGTGTGGACAACACAACCCAGATTCTCGAGGGAGAGGTGAGAAAAACCAAGTACAAAATACCAAGTTCTTTGGTCAAAAGTGCTCGAAATTTGGAGGTTCCATACACATTGACATTATTGACAATTCCCTGACAATCCTATCTCTTCTTGCAGCTGTTCGACTTTGACATTGAGGTTAAGCCCATTTTGGAAGTGTTGGTGGGTAAGACAATTGAACAAGCCCTTATGGAGGTGATGGAGGAAGAGGAGCTAGCTAATCTCCGGGCTCAACAGGTAAGCAGAGTGCCACCTAATTAATTTAGTTCTCGATCCCATTTGTTGCATTTGCAGAAAACTCAGTTTTCTCAATCACTGATCCTATCATTAGTCATAACCTCCCCCAGCGCCAATTCGAGGAACTCCGACACGCAGAGCTGGTGGAGACTCAGCGTCTCGAGGAGCAGGAACGACGCCACAGAGAGGAGAAACAACGCCGAATGGGCCAGCAGAAGGAAGTCTTGGCCGTGGAAGCCGAAACAGCCAGGAAAATTGCCGCCAGAGCCTTCGCCGCCAATTATCTATCCGATCTGGTTCCCTCAGTGTTCGGTGCCCTCTCAGAGAACGGGTACTTCTACGATCCTGTTTCCAGAGACGTGGAGGGTAACTTCGTGCCCTGGATCCTAAACCGAGTGAAGGAGAATATGGGACATGTCCTCCTCTCAAGGACCATGGTTGATGAGATTCTCAGGACGGTGTGCGATCAAAGGTAATTATAATTATCTATTTAATTAACTAATTAATTATTTAGCTAAATAACTCCATTTCGTCTATATTTAATTTATTTTCCTCCAAATTCAACCGTTTCCCATTATTTTCAGGGCTGGCTCAAGCAACTGAATTTTACCTTTCCCTATCTGTCCATTTCCGGCTGCTGAACAAACGACTCAGGTTTCAACGGTTTTATAAACTCAATAAATCCAATATAAATGTACAGTGAGAATTAGAACAATTTTACACACACACAACACGGTCCAAGTGACTAAATAGACTATAAGTAGTGTCACTAAAACAACAGCTAGCCTGAGAAGGACAGTGTCCCCTACATGTGTGTTAATTTATAAACTGTAAGTGTAAATATATGATACCAACTATAGTTTGTGTGTTCGTTTCTTGGATTTTAAAATACTGCCTTTTTGAAGTTAGAAACTAAACTAGAAATATAGAATTTTCACTCATCTAAAAACCAGTCCAAGTAAAATTGTCTACAGATGCAGTTTACCAATATCCGGGGGTCACTCACTGTCAAACTACTGACTGTCTGACAGAAGATCTATAGGGTTTTACTCTTCTCGATATCCAGAACATATCGTATTCCCCCGCTATTCCCTTTTTCAAACACTCCGTATATCTCCTCCAGCCGAGTTGAATCAATGATCTCCACATCCGGGTATATGTTGTGGTTGTAACAGAAATCAATGCACTCCTGAAGGGATTTGAGGCCTCCAACCATGGACCCAGCTACACTTTTCCGCTGGAAAATAATCTGAAACGGGTCGATCTCCAGTGGTTCGGCACTAAGTCCCAACTGGACGATCGTTCCATCCGTTTTTAGCAAGGGAAGGAGTTTTGAGATTGGTCCGGCAGCGGAGATCGTGTTTAGAATCAGATCCATGGTATTGGAGTTGGCGTACAGAGATTTGGGGTCTGACAAGACAACGAAATCTGATGCACCCTTGTCCAATGCCATTTGTTTTTTGGACAGGGTACCAGAAATCACGACGACCTTGTGTCCCATAGCCGCTGCAAGCTTTACACCCATAGTTCCCAAACCTCCCAGCCCTGCAATTCCAATGGTCATTTTCCTGCCTGGCTCGAGGGCTCCCCAGTGCCTCAGGGGATCGTACATGGTAATTCCTGCACAGACAAGGGGTGCCGCTTTATGCAGTTCCATGTCCGCTGGCAGGGGCATGATGTATCGCTCATGTAGGACGGTAGAACCGCTGTAACCTCCGAGTGTTTGGGTCTCTGGATTCCCTCCTATGTGACCGTGGATCTTATTGGCGTTGTAGGTATGCGTCTGGCCACCTGGAGAATAGACAGGGTTCAACCCTTGGGCTCAAAAAATCAGCTCTGCTCTGCTTTTTCAGGCTTGTATGTTAAGACATGCAAGCATGAAAAAGTCCTAAACTGTGGTCTGATGATCTCACCGTTTAGGCAATAGTTTTCCTCTCCCTTATTGCACCTGTCACAGTCCTGACAACTATCACAAGTACACCCCACGGCCACTTTATCACCCACAGCAACCTTGGTAACTTCTGGTCCTATCTCTGTAACAATCCCCACCAGCTCGTGCCCTGGTACCATCGGGTACATTGCACCTGGGGAGGGGACAAAGTATAAGTTCACTTTGTGGGAGTGTGTGTGTGTTTAGCACAATAGCACCTCCCAACATTCCGACCCACTTAGCTGCCCTGTAAGGCCGACAGCCACATTGTGGGAGTGTGGGACTTCTGAATAAATTAACTGGGAGTTCTTTGTACTAGTAGTTTTTACTTTGAAGTACTGAGTACAATATGAGCGGCCTAGCAATGGGTGTAGATAAATGAATCGGCCCATTTAATTTACCTGGTACTTCATTTAGAGCCAGATGCTTGTCCGAATGGCAAACTCCACAGAACTTCAGATCAAACTTCACCATAGCCCCGAACACCTTGGGTCGGTTTATTGTCATCTTCCTAAACTTATCCTGCCAGTTCAGTCCCCAGGCCACTTCTTCGTATTCGTCATCTCGACACTCAGGGATCGGACATTCTATCCAGCTACCGTCGTTCTTGAACTCCATGTTGCTACATGGTAAAATAAGGAGTTATTGTTCAATTATTGGTGGGGTATACCGGAATATCGGGGGCAAACAGGAATCCGAATACCGAGGAATTCGGTTTCCGGGCGCTTGTCGGAGCGATTTCACTTTACATTGTTTGCGCGCGTCCAAAGTGAGCGCTTGAAAAACCACTTTTATCAAAATGCGGTGTTCGCGTGTTCCGTGAATAACCGACAGAACACTGGCACCAGTTCCTGGTATGAGTGGCATGCATGACCTTAGTCATGTTTAAAGTCCTGATATCTCGAGTCCTACTTGTGTGTGAAAAGCTAGCTAACTATAACAGGACCATTAAATTCAGCTGAAAGGCTAGAGTCATGACAATGGTATAGGTTTCATGGCTCATGCAAGGTGTGTCTTCATCTCTCAGATGTATTTGCAGCAAAATAGAGTGGTTTCGTGACGATAGAGAGAGATTTGCAACTGATACTACTCAGACAAAAGAGAGAGGGGGATGAAACCACACAAACAAGAATCACAGACCCCATATTTCTTCGTTTTGAACCCAGACTTTTGACCAGCTCCTTTCTAATCAATTTAACACAGTTCTACCTTTTGCTTCGTTTTGTGCATGTCGGATTTTGATATGAAGTTTGGTAGAGGAAGGATCCAACTGAGGGAGCCGAGAAATGCAGCTGCAGCATTCCTACAGATTGAGCAACCCCCGGTACAAGGTAAGGGGCTATCCTAACCCTCCTTATGTAAACCCCGTCCCACTCTCTCCATTAAGTTCCATTCCCCCTCATTGTAAATAAACAATGATATGTAATGATACTAAATCAAGGCCCCAGGGCCGGGGCGTGTGTCCTCCTAATGTAATTGCATACCGGCATCCAATATTACATCTATTTCCACTCTCCAGTCAATGTCCGGGCCACGTTTTTGTACTGACCAACTTTCCCCCCCCCCCAGAGGTGACCCTCCAGTGGAAAGGTGTAGATGTAAGATGTATCAAAAACCAGGGGCCACCCTGTTGTCGAGGGGCCACTGAAGAGAGATATCTAATACGGGGTGTTAGTGGTACTGTGGCTCCTGGCATGTTAGTGGCCGTGTTGGGCGGTAGTGGGGGTGGCAAGACTACACTGATGAAGGCACTTACTCGAAAATTGGAAACGGGACTCAATTGTTCTGGTAAGATAATATACCGTGTAGTTATGATAGCAAACTATAAGCCGAGACAATTAAATTAAATCAATAATAATCAGCCAATCAGTACAGTGTTCAACTACTCGATCATCATGTCGATCAGCACGTACAATGTCACAATGCCTTATGTCGCATAAATGAACATACTGCCATGCTAAGTTGGCAATGCCATGCCTACTGCAACAGAGCAGTAAAACTAACAAGAGAATGAAAGAAATAAACCACTTACTTCCTGCTTCGTAGACCACACACTACGCTGTGTTGTTGTTGCTATTCTGACCACACTCTTACAGTTGAGGAAAAATATACTAAATAGAATAGTACTAACTATACTGTTACTATTATAAGTGATCTAAACAGTTAATAAAAATAAACACGGTTTAGTGCCAGAAGAGAACCACTCTCAGCAACTAAAGTTAACTAACTCAATCTCTAGGTTCGATAACACTGAATCAAGTCGAGATGGGCAGTAGATTACCAGCAAGCTGTGTGTTTGTACCCCAATTTGATACGCACCCTGCTCTCCTAACTGTGTCAGAACACCTTCATTTCCATGCCAAACTCCGCCTACCAAAGGATACCAGCACCATCGCACGGGAGAACCAGGTAACATAATTCAGTTTAGAGATATCGCAATAATAATTTATAGATGGCGGCTTAAATTTGTTGAAAAATGCAACATGAATTGTATGTCGACAAAGAAAATAAACTTGTTAGAGAAGGTAACTAAGTGAGCTCACTAAATAAAGCCAGCAAGCTTGAGATGAGTTGTCCTCTAAATGAGGGTGTTACATAAAGCCAGATGGGTAACTCTCACTGTAATAAAGATTCAATCAGAACAAGAGACAGGAGTGCGTTTGCCGTATTTCACAAATGCTATTACTCTGGAGCCTAAACATATTTATTTTTCTTCGGTAGCGATTCAAAAAAGTAGAGTATAATAGGTCTCTAAGAATATTTCCTAGATAAATAGAAATAAACCACGTTCAGGTTCTCAATACATTGGAAGAAGTCAGTCTGATAAAGGCGAGGGATAATCGTATTGGAAGTGGAGGGTCAGAGGGTCGAGGTATTAGTGGAGGGGAGATAAAGAGACTATCTGTAGCTCAAGAATTACTGGCTAACCCTTCCCTAATCCTGCTGGACGAGCCAACTAGCGGTAAATTACTTTGATCTTGTTTACTAATTCAGATCTACTTCAAATCAGACGACGGGAACAATCGACAAATCAAAAATAAATATTGATTTTCCAACACGTGACTACAAATATGTAACCTTTTCCTGGAGAGGATCTGCAGGCTCATTTACATCTCTTATATTTAGTATCTACCATTGAATCAAACAGTCTTAACCCTTCCGTAGGTTTGGATACGTTCATGTCAGAGCAGCTGGTTGGTAGTTTGAAACATTTAACATTAAAAGGACGGTCAATCCTACTTACTATCCATCAACCATCAGCTGAGACGTTCGGTCTGTTTGACAAGGTAATTTTTGGGAAAGTAGCTTTACTTGACCATAATTTGATCATGGAATGCTAAAATTTAGACTTTCAATGGCACGGAGTTACAAAACGGATGCAAATGTGATACTCATAACTTAGTTGTAAAGATCAATCCCTTTCCGTGTAATCTGTATTATATAATAACGATCTCCCCCTCCCTCTCCCCCTCCCCTCTCTCTCCATCTCCCATTCTCCCTCAGGTGATACTATTGAAGGATGGTTACACAGTATACCAGGGGGAACCAGGTCTGGCTCTTCCAGATTTTGTTGAAGCTGGAGCAGTGAGACCCTCAGATAAATACATCAACCCGGCAGATTACCTTCTGCTGTCCCTATCTACTGAAGGAGATGAGCTACTTGAGAGAATATCCAGGTTTGAAAATAAAAGGGGCTACTAGACAGATGTTTAACTATTCCATAAATTATGATACACGCCAGCTTATACGCTCAAATCAGGGTTGCGTGGTAAATCATTTGACCAATACCCAACCAATTAATTAAGACAAGTCCTAAGTGCCTCCTCTATTTCTATGTTCCCTACAAAGACATAGTCGTCATCTGATGTACGAGAGGAGGTGTAGAGGTGGAGAGGTACCAGACGGTCAACAACTCTCAACTCTTTGTTGGAGGGAGTCTCTCTCACTGTTCCGGAACAAACCCCGCATCCTGACAAAATGCAGTGAGGTTGGCATTGTGTCCCTAATATTTGGGTTTCTATACTGGCAGCTGCCAGATGATTTCTCAGCTGTCCAGACAAAGCTGGGCCTCATTTTCATCCTATTGTTCTACTGGAATTACTCCACATACATTGGGGCACTACAAATCGAACTGAGCGACAGAGAGAGATATAGGAGAGAGGTACAGAGCAATGCATATTCCACTTCCGCCTACCTCCTTTCTACTACACTAGTTAGGCTAGGTTTGGACACCCTTTACACACTAGTGTTTTACAGTGTCCCCTACTGGATGGCAGGACTAGACGGTGGTGTCACGAACTTCCTTATTTTCATTTTCGTAGCATGGTTGAGTTCTCGAGCTGCTGTGTCTTATGGATACCTAATATCCTCGATCTCACCTTCAATGAAAGTTGCCTTTGCAGGCCATATCCCCCTTCTTCTCCCTCTCTTCCTGACTGCCGGTCTCTTCATTAACGTTGACACCATCCCCTGGTATCTAAAGTGGTGCCAGTACATTTCATTTTACTACTACAGTTTTGAGGCGATGTGTGTCACCCAGTTTTACTCAGAGGAACCCTACCCGCTGTGTAACGGGATGTCCTGCCCACTGAATTCTGGTGAGGATGTCCTAGAATCTCTATCTTTCCAGGAGTCGAGTGTATGGATTAAAGATATTCCAATGCTCTTCGTTTTACTGGTAGCTTATCGTCTTCTGGCGTTATTATTTATTAAAAAGGGAACTCAATGATCTTATATTCCAGACGTCACAAAACAACCTAGCAGTATCGGTACATTTAACTGGTTTTCGTTGGAGTGCCAGGGATGTTTTCAGATAGGTTAATGTTTCGTCAGCAACTGATTTGTTGACGTCATTACTCTCACAATACATCTTAAACATTGCTTCCAGAGCTCGTGGGCTATTGTTTTGCACGTGTAGGGTTGTAGCGAGATATGTCATGCCGGTTAGTAAGGGGAAATGGGCTCCATTGGGCACCAAGTGGAGTGAATCTTGGATAGCTGAGGTTGCGAGACAGAGAAAAGATTGGCTCTTCTCACTTCTACACACATCACGTAGAGAGGTCTCCCTCACACCCTCACCCATGTCACAACATGTTCTATACAACGCGATCCTATCCTGTAGACTCTGCCACGCAGTGTCCAAGAACCCTTGAGTGACCGTCCTCTCCCAATCAGAACAAATAACAACATCTGCCTTAGCACATCTCTCTGTATTACTCATCTGAGATCTCAACCTCTTCTCTGCCTCCTCTGGGGTGAACTTGTTCCTCTCAACTAGGCGAGATATGGCTTCACTAGGACTAACAGTCATTAACCAAACCTCATCAACCATGACGTTCCAACCCGCTTCCAACATAACAGCAGCCTCAACTACAATCAAATCACCCTTAGCAACAGAGATTCTCTCCTTAGCAACTGCTGCTATGCACGGCCAAACTAGCTCGTTTAGTCGGGCCAGTTTAGAAGGGTCAGAAAAGACGATCCCACCCAGAGCACGACGGTTAATTGTTCCATCTTCACTCACAACACCCTCTCCGAACTCCTCCACTACTAATTTGTAAGCTGGACCTCCTGGTTGGTATACCTCGTGCCCAATTTTATCACAATCAATTGTCTCAATGCCCCTATCCTCCAAATCTTTTCGAATAGTACTCTTTCCCGAGCAAATTCCCCCTGTTAGGCCAATAACATAAGGTCCAGCACCAGGTTCCAGCAAGGTTTCACCCCGAATTCGCCGCACCCACGGCTTAGTGGGTTGATCCCTTAATAGTCCCAGTAACTCTCTCCGTTTTATGGATGAGCTGAGTTTAGGGGCATCTCCACCAGGATAAACGAGGTCTACTGTGTATGACGTCAGCGGGTTTAAACCACCTTTAGCTCTGAAATTATTGATTGGATCTAGCCCTCCCTTAGTTTCATCTGAAACAATCAACATCTCCATTTCAGGCTCCGTTCCAGCAGGTCCAATCGGGTCAGATATGGCAACAGTCTCTGTTCGGAGAGAAGGATTTATTGTTCGGATGAAGTCCAACACACTCTTCTCGCGATCTGAAAACGGTTGCAAAAGTTCAACAAGTTTCTTCTTCTTTAACAAATCTTGGTGTGTGATACCAACCAAAAGTCGGTCTCTACTCAGGGTACTGGCGGTAGTAAGAAGCAGCTTATGTCCCAGATGAAGGTCATCAAAAGTCCCACCGACACAACCATAACTGCAATCACCCACCCCTATCTCACTCTCAGTTGCAACAGAGTTTATATCGAGGAGATGAAATTTGGCCCTTCGCCAAGGGATATTGCATTGTTTCAGCTCCTCCAGGCACCTTTCGTCACTCTCACTCACTGACAGAAACAGATCGATGTCATCGAGGTGCGTGTACTCTGAGAGTGGCTTTCCCGAGCAGAGGAAGTACAGGTTTACCGGATCTTGTCGCTGGTATGCTTGCGATATCAGGGACGGATTAATTCATACCTTACTCTCGTTTTTTAAGAAACGCTTTAGGAAGAAAGTTTTTTATAAGAAACTTTTCAAATTTAATTCACGCAATTCAGAGACACCACAACAAAATAAAACACCCCTAACTTGTTTAGTTTTTGATAAAGAAGAAATTCGTTTTGTTTTTGAATTGCTTACACCTGTAGTTTCCTAGAAAAAAAGTTTCTTATTTAAAAGTTTCTTGAAATATACAAGCTTAATTAACGAGAGTAAGGTATTCAGAATTCAGATTCAATAAGAGACAAAGAGAGGGGTCGAAAGAGTTTGAACAAAACAAGAGAGGATCAGGAGCTACTTTTCGCAATATGGAAATGAATTCGTGTCACTTTCCAGATAAAATAAATGTTTTTGAAGGACTAATGAGTTAGAGAAACACCTGCTAAATTCATTGACTTATAAACCCACAATTCAGACTAATCAGTAATCAGTTGATGTAATAATAATTAACATGGATAAATGAGCTTGAAAGTTGAAACAAACACATGTATGAACTGAGGCGAGCATTCTTTGCGTCATGCGTGTACCACGCTAGTGTCTCCTACTCATGGTGTGCATGGTGGAATTTTAACACGAAATAACATCCTACGGGAGTCGGGAAACCACCACCAAGTGTCTACAGAATGGCGCTACAGCTCAGTGCGAGAAAATCTCACCAAAGCCTTAAAAAATTTCTGGTTGTGCAGCCTGATTTCATTCTCAAATGATTCTCAAGTGTGCTTTCATTTATTTTGTAGTTCTATATGTACTAGCGCACCCATTGGGTGCGCCTCAAGTAAGGGCTTTCTGATAACCCACTTTCGCCACTTTCGCATCAATAACACGGTTGCCATGGCAACTGAATTGGTAACTATGGGTTTGGTTTGGTTTGGTTTGGTTCGACTGTACGTTGCACTGCGCCCCGAAGGTAACTATGGGTACTGGCATGTTAAAAGTCATTCAAAAATGTTCAAAAACTTCTACCGGAAGTTACAAAACTATGAATAACAGCTTTTCAGCTTTGTGCCTATAAAGTGTTTGACGAAGGAGCATTCTGTCGCTTAGATACCGCTTAACGAACGGCCACGTCGTTCATCTCTAACATAACATGCTAGGCAAGCTCAGATGGGGTCCTGACTCCTGGGAGTATGTATAATTATGATTTTGTTAAAGAATTAGGTCACCTCCATCTATTTTAGCACGTGGAATCGATTGCCGTTGATCTCAAACCTCTAAAATGACTGGAAAATGGTTTGGCAAACGCTGCTTGCCCAGGGATAAGTCATAAGGCAGCGCTTTTCAAGAGAATGGTCATTTTTCGAGGTTTTCCGAATTTTTAAATTTTTTGTCGTGCTCGAAAGTCGAAACGGTAATTTGAAATCCACGTAATTCAAAACGAAAATAATAAATAATAAATTACCCACACACATTCATACTCTCAATCTCCCTCTCTCTGCTCACTTGTCTCGAAAATCGACATCTTCCATACTGACTCGGACAACCCTTCTCTTGGTGCCCCGAAGTGCAACAAGTGTTGATCTTAGCAAACTGAAACGTGTCTTTTCTCTGATGAAGGACATTGTTTCCGCGTAGCACTCCTTGTGCTTGTGAGAAATCCCCCTCGCCGCTTTTTCCAACACCTTCCCAACCTCTACAGCAAAACCTCCCGATGTGGAGAATACAAGGGGCGTGAAGGAACCTTGCTCCACTTCTTGTACCCTTCGCATATAGGCCAGCTTCTTTTGGTTTTAAAATTTTAAAATCGAAAACTTTTGTTGTAGATTGTTGGTTGAATTACATGGCAAATGTGCGCGGCGCGAGGTACGCGCAAATAACTTACGCGCGGTTTCC
>AVPN01000358.1:1979-17664 GCA_000695325.1 Pleurobrachia bachei | reverse complement strand
TGCCTTACCGGTACTTGTAAAATAATGTGGGTTTTTAAGTACCACCCCTTACTCAACAACATAAAATGGGGCAGGGGGTATATAGCACAGTTTATGACCTCAGTAGAGTGGGGGGGGGGGGGGGGGGGGGTAAGTCTTTAAAAGGCACATATATGCAGTATTTATGTTTGGGCGTCACCATCTAGTATCTACATGTGCATTGTCCTTTTTCAAGGTTTACCTGCAACTTAATAAATGGCGAATTTAATAATGTGAACGGCTTGAATGTTTTATAACAAGTTATTGGCAAGTTTGTCACGCAAAAGTTATTCTTATTTTTATATCCAGTTGAGAAAGATGGTAAAAGAGCTTAAATGTTTATACTCTTTTCGGTAATATACTAACCCGCTACTGCAGAACTTTGCACGTTGATCAATGAATTTGATCTAATGCATAATCGTAGCTGTGCAGCATTAGAAAAAGAAAAAGCTGTACACTATTCATAATCATATGCAGAATTAGATGTATATTATTGGGTTGAAACGGGATGATTAGAAAGAGAAAGATAAAGAGACGGTGAGAGAGATAGAGGAGAGAGAGAGGAATAGATAAAGGGGAGAGAAAGAGGCAAACTTCTAATTCAGGTAGCTGGGAGAGAGAAAGAATGAGAGAGAGAATGAGAGAGGGAGAGAAAACGAGAGAGGGGCCGGTGAGTTAAACACCACGCGTTACCCAAATCACGGTGAGTGAGTGATCGAGCATGCTCACTCTATATTGACTATCTCCCTCTCTCTTTATCTGCATCCCCGGTCCACATTTTGCTCATCCTGATCCAGCAACTCCCTCTCACTTACAACTTTCCTTTTATGAAGGGACCGGTAAATTTTGTTTTCTACTGAAACTTTTTCAGCCTACCTAACCACTTAAATTTATATGTTTCGTGCCCCCAGTCAATTTTTAAATGAAATCTAAGCACTCTCAGACTGACCGCACAGACAAGTGATTATACTGCATTTGTGATAATTTCCTTTTAAGCGCCAAAGAAAATTTGCTATAACCGGCTTTTTGTTTTTGCTAAAGTACATCACGATCAGCTTTGCATACTGATATACCACTTTGTTGAATGTTTGTCTGTATACTTCAATACAATATTATATCATCTCAGCTTTTAGTTTCTAACACAACCAATATTTCACACGAAGTTAGCTCATACCTTTGATGACAATAGTCGTCTTGCTTTGCATATAGTTATACCTAGCAGAGATATACCAACATTTCACATGTTTTTAATTCCATATAGTGCTATGTATGATGAGGTACACGACTGGTTCATTTTCTCTGTGCTCTATCTAAGTAAAGTCTATTTATTCACCTCCCATTTTCGTGTGCAGATTTGTTTTGTGCGCACACATCATAAATTTGTTTGAAAAAGTGTTTGGGCCTGAAAAGTTGAAAAAATGTACTTTATTATATAATTAAGTACCATACATTTAGTTTTGTTTGTCTTGTTAAAACTAACAATTGTTCCATTCTGTAATTATAGTAGAGGTATATGGGGGCGGGACAAAGTGATCCTTCATCCGGGGTGTTTATGCCACCTAGCGTTTTTAGGACGGAAGAAGTGTCTGAAATAGAATCAACCGTACTACCTGCTATTTCACAATTCAGGTACACTTGAGACCCATGCCCATGTAAGGTGAAATAATGTATGTCCCAAAAGTTTGAAGCTTCGACGATTCGAGGCTTCGTACTACAAATTGATGCTGCAAGCCTGCGTTATTGTTTGCTTTTTCACTCTACCACACCCTGTCTGTAGATTGAGTCGGTGTGAAAATTTCAATGTTTTCTGTGCCACTCACAAAAACAGTATGCCATACCCCTGAAGATACAATGATTGTTTGGATGCATTTCATTCCACTAATACCGATTGCAATTTACAGCACCTCAGAGCAGGAACACATAAAAAGTGTTCTGGCTCGACAAAAAGAGGAAGAAGAGAAGCTGCAACGTCATCTCAGGTATTTTAATTTTGACAAGCAAAAATCATTTTATAAATCACAAACTCTTAAGGAGTGGAGATCTTTGAAATTAAAATTATTTTTTGTATAAGTTAACTTATACGGTGCTATCTATCCTAATATGTCTAACAGCTTTATTAGTACCTTGCCAATCTTAGTATGACATCACAGTTTCTATACCACACCTTCTTCAGTGATTTGTCAGAGGAAGTTTCAACTTTAAAGAGACAGATAAAGCAGAGCCACTCCGTTAGGAATCTCTGCCCACTCTGCAAATATCCTTTATCTATCACCCAATGGTAAAAGATGGCGCAATTAACACACTTTTTGATTTGGTCCTTAGCATTCTACGATTTCGCAGAGTGTCTGTGTATATTTATGTATTATGACATATCTCTCTCATTTGTTAAGGTTTATGAAAGAAAATGTCTGATTTTGAAAACGTTCATCCTAATCCAACCTACCTAATTTCAGCTGTGACATTTGCCGCGAGGGTTTCTGTGAGATGTGCTGTAAAGATAGATCCAGTAGAAGCCAGTCGGCCTCCTCTCTCTCCAGTATCTCTGATCACTATAGCCCCACTAGGAGGATTTGTTTAGCGTGCTGGAAGAGTGCTCAACTGGTCACCAACTCTGGAGGGTGGAGGAGGTCCGTGGATTGTAGCGCTGGATCTCCTAATACGGTAATGATCATGATCCTGCAAAAAAAATCGATAAGCATAGGAATTGGAGGAAATCGATTAGCATATGTATTGGGAATGTTATACAAGTCACGTTTTAAAAGTTACCGGATTATTCGACAGAAAAAATTAATTGGTCCTTGATATATCCATGGATATACAGTTAGTTAACACAATATATATAATATACAGTTATTTAACACAATATAATACCTTTTGCAGCTACAAGTTCCGTCAAGATCACAAGCCAGTAAAGGACGTCCACCACCAGGATCAAAGGGGAGTAGTACCTGGAGGGACCACCTTCCACCCAGAATAAAGGTAATAGTTGTTGGTAACTTATCAGACAAGCTGTGCAGGGGCGTATTTGGTAGATTTGTTGTTGATATCTAGTGGGGTGTATATGTTAGTTCTCTTTGTTTCTTTCACAGTTTATACTGTGTCTCTTTTCTCGTTCTCGTTCCCGTTCTTGTTCTCTTTCTAGCTTATTAGCTTATTAGGTTTTTCTTTCTTTATTTTTCTTGCTTATCAAATTAAATTCTGCAGGTCCAGTTCATTCTCAAGCGGTTTGATTTGATAATCAATATCCTTGAAGCTGAGAATATATGGGTTCCCGATGATAGTCACACCTCCTGCTACATTTCCATTACTACCAGGTATTTGAATTGTTCATAGTCAAGCGACTCAAATATATTTGAATTACCTAGCTAGGGGAGAGCTACATGAGTGAGAGGGAGCTAGAGTGAGAGTGATAATTTTAGCTAGGAGCGTGAAATTGTGTTGCAAGGGAGGGGTAAGGGGAGCAAGAGGGAAAAATTTTGACTATCAAAATGCAATCAGTAAAACTGTCTAATATTTTCCTGACATTCTATCATCCTAAGCTTATTATAGGATGATAGATGTCAGGAAAATATTAAATATCTAGGGGCATTTAAAAATTTCTCTCGCTCTTATCAGAATATCAGACAAGAAAATTTATTCAAATAAATTGTATGTGATCGAATATAAGAGCAAGAGATGAATATTTTGAAACAATCTTTGATGTGTCTTTGCAGTGTAAATGATCTGTCACAACTCTATGAGAGACAGCTCTAGCTCACCAAAATCACACCAATTTTGGTAGCAATGTCAGAGCTGGCTGTGCAGTTGGGTGTTGAGCGCTCCCACTATATCATTCTTGTAATATAAATTATAGAACTGCATGCTCCCAGCTATATACTGTACTGTACCCAATTTCTTTCTTTATGTCTGAATTGCGACAGATGATCGGCGCCACTACAGACAGCTGTTTCTCTGAGAAGCTGCCAGATTTAAAAATTTAAAGTTACCCAGAAATCAGAACCTAAAGATTTACTCAGAAGAAGAGGGGTATTGTTCTCTAACTCTTTAAGAAAGCTTCTGAACAAGTTTAAGAGCACAATTTCTAAGAGTAAGAATAGTCTAGGGCGTTTCTAAGATTGCCAAGTTATGACTACCATTTGCACGCCCCGTTTTTATAAAATAAAATAAAAAGGTTTGAACAAAACAATTCTAAGAATAGTCTATAGACATTTCGTAAAACAATAATATCTTTCAGGGCGGGGTTTACCACGACAAACTGCAGTAAGATATCCAGTAGAATGACTGCAGCGTGGGGGACTTCAATTGTTATTGAACTGACACCACAGGTACAGTAATCTAGGACTGAAATAACTATTCATGTGCCATCCCGAAGCAAAAAGGGGTCCCGAGTGGTAGATACAATGCTGGTTCATTCCTCTAACGAGTGGCCTGCAGCGTATGCCAAAAACCACTGAACATAAAATACTTTCAGAATCACAACTCGATAGAAATAGATTTTGTCTTGAAATCAAAATCACAAGGGATGGCCCTCGGTCAGGTAAGATAAAGTTCGACACAATTGTTCACGTTGTTATAGTAACAGTGTTACTCAATTTCTAGATTAGTGTAGGAAACACAATTGACACTTAAATTGATCTCTAAAATGAATAAACTTTTTCAGAAAAAGTTCTTATACCAAAGCACAACGAAGGATATCGTACGGTGGATAGATTTAGAGACCGTCGCCAAGAAAAACATTTACAACCACATCGGTTAGAGAACCTTCCAAATCTATTGGGCTGGTAGAAATTTCTAATCACCTTTTTACATTTCATCACTCTATTCCAAAAATCATCATCCACTGTTTTTAGGTAAAGACACGACTAAGAGATCATGCAAGAGAGCACAGAAAGTTATGTCATTCTTCGGCGGATCCACCGAAAGTGGATCGTCCAAAAAATCAGAGAAGAAAGCCAACAAAACTCAAAGAACTCCAAACTGTAATCAGACAGTTATTAAACAGGAGAGTGCACCGACCAACCAATGTCAGAGTTCTTTGGGGGTCCCTCAACGATCAAATCGCAGGTGGAGAAGTCTCCATCTTCCGAGGAAGAAGGGCGGCCAGAAAAATGGTACGTTTTGATCCAAGTTGATCACCGGTTCCAATATGCCTGATTATCCCCTCCATATTTATGAAACCATACTGCGCTGTTATACGTTGAATATATTCCTTTCTTTGCATTTAATTTTTTTCAGATCGCAAAAAGATTTACCGTCAACTATCTTTCTCCATGTCTTCCGTTGATAATGGGAAGGAGAGCGTAGTCTACAATCCTGCGACCACCACCGCTCTCCCAGATAACCAGGTAAAGACTTGTTGAGTAAGGGGGAAGTAAATACACTGTTCGTCTGTCAGAGCATTCTTCTACTTCCTCTTGAAGGCAGTCTCTTCTTGGGACGAGATGAAGGGTTGGAACCATAGGGTTTCCTTTCCCCGGCCTGGTCAGAGCATTGGCCTGACCCTATTCCAACTTAACCAGCCGAGTGTAATACTCTCGTACTTTGCAGAATAATTCCATTCACATATTCATAATTTTACTATTTGAATTATACATTGAGTAATGAGTAACATATACATAATAGCATATAATAATGAGCTTGTCGGCTAATATATTGAGTAACCAGCTTACTCAATATAATTGTCGCAGCCGTTGGCTCCCAGCGGCAAGATAAGTTTCATGTCAGGTTCAACTATTTTACCAGGTAGTGAAGCTATCATAACTTCGTGTGCGTCTTAAGACTACTTCGCACGGTCTGTATATAAATATATAAATATATATAGGGCCCATCATTGAGTCTGAGAGAGATAAAAATCACCCCAAAAATCGAGCGAATAGTTACGAGACCAGACACACACGAAGATTTTACTGCAGTTATTTCATCTCACACCCGTCACACGGTGACTGGAGCACTGCTCCGAGCAGTTGCTGGTCTTGCATAGCCTCTGTCAAATGACCTCTTTCATAATATAATTATATGAGTCATAACCAACCTCTGTTCCTTCACATAATGTCTCATTCATGAAGCCCTCGATACATGTTATAGGCCGTGACTAGATGCGCCGATCAAGACGGTTCTGGTGGCGCCAGACACTCTTATCTGACAGGTCGTGACCAATATATTTATAAATGATAAATGCTATAACCATTGATCCATATAAATCACATTACAGAAGGTGCAACAACATCCAACGCCACGGACTGCTGCACAAATACAAAGCCCTCGGAAGGACCGGGATGACCCAGGCGCAAATTATAGCCCCACAGAGTGTAAATCTACCCCCAAACGACGGAGATCGAGCACATTTTCGGCCGGGGCTACCAGTCCTAAACTCGTTCCATGTAAGCAATAAATAATAGCTGAACGATGTGGACATTTAATCAGAAATGTTTAGTCGCATGGCTAGGATGACATCTTCCTTACGCAAGCTCTCATTCTAGATAAAAGGAGACGAAGTAGTTTTATTGAGGCGGTGTTACTGGAAATCGCAGAACCAGAACGGGCATGGGCCAAGGTATTTTAGAAAAAAGGATTCCTTTCTTTAAAAACCACTTTCGAAAAACCATACGGATAATCATGATACATTTTATTAATTCCCCACTTTGTTTGCAGATGGGTAAATCGGGCTACAACCGGCAGATATCGTTTATTGAACAGCACATCATGCAGGAGAAAAGAGCCCGGGCCAGCTCCCAAAGGTAAGACCATGTATGCCACATTACCATTATAGTATCTGTGCTTTGGTAGCGAAGTAGGCGGAGCGTGGCCTAGAACGTAAATAATACAAGCTCTGAATTCAGAGATTAACACACAATTCCCTCTTTAGATCTCCAGCATCAGCTCAAAACGTTAAAATGGGGAACGGTAACATACGCCAGGGAGGGAAGTCGAAAAGTATGGTTGACATCCGGTCTTATCCAAAGTTTTCACGGGAGTCAGTTTTACAGACACCCCTCAAAGTACCGACCGTATCGGACAGCTCTATAAACTTCAGAAAGGTATTTATTTGGCCTAGCTCTATACCTCTTTATTATTAATATATATCAGCTTTTAAGACATGAATGGAAACGTCAACTCTATATCTCTATATTATTATGAGTATCTATAAGCTACGAATGGAAACATCAATATTTGTATTTTGGCCTACGCTGCAGTCCCCTAGCTGTCAAAAATGCGTGCACTGTGGAACTTCATGCCGCATACAAGTACCCCATCTAAAACTTTCAACCCCCCCCTTCAGAGATTACCGCCTGACGGAGAGGACAGAAGACTTGCCGTGCTGAACTCCCCAATGTTTATACAAAGCCCTCGGAAGGACCGGGATGACCCAGGCGCAAATTATAGCCCCACGGAGTGTAAATCTACCCCCAAACGACGGAGATCGAGCATATTTTCGGCCGGGGCTACCAGTCCTAAACTCGTTCCATGTAAGCAATAAATAATAGCTGAACGATGTGGACATTTAATCAGAAATGTTTAGTCGCATGGCTAGGATGACATCTTCCTTACGCAAGCTCTCATTCTAGATAAAAGGAGACGAAGTAGTTTTATTGAGGCGGTGTTACTGGAAATCGCAGAACCAGAACGGGCATGGGCCAAGGTATTTTAGAAAAAAGGATTCCTTTCTTTAAAAACCACTTTCGAAAAACCATACGGATAATCATGATACATTTTATTAATTCCCCACTTTGTTTGCAGATGGGTAAATCGGGCTACAACCGGCAGATATCGTTTATTGAACAGCACATCATGCAGGAGAAAAGAGCCCGGGCCAGCTCCCAAAGGTAAGACCATGTATGCCACATTACCATTATAGTATCTGTGCTTTGGTAGCGAAGTAGGCGGAGCGTGGCCTAGAACGTAAATAATACAAGCTCTGAATTCAGAGATTAACACACAATTCCCTCTTTAGATCTCCAGCATCAGCTCAAAACGTTAAAATGGGGAACGGTAACATACGCCAGGGAGGGAAGTCGAAAAGTATGGTTGACATCCGGTCTTATCCAAAGTTTTCACGGGAGTCAGTTTTACAGACACCCCTCAAAGTACCGACCGTATCGGACAGCTCTATAAACTTCAGAAAGGTATTTATTTGGCCTAGCTCTATACCTCTTTATTATTAATATATATCAGCTTTTAAGACATGAATGGAAACGTCAACTCTATATCTCTATATTATTATGAGTATCTATAAGCTACGAATGGAAACATCAATATTTGTATTTTGGCCTACGCTGCAGTCCCCTAGCTGTCAAAAATGCGTGCACTGTGGAACTTCATGCCGCATACAAGTACCCCATCTAAAACTTTCAACCCCCCCCTTCAGAGATTACCGCCTGACGGAGAGGACAGAAGACTTGCCGTGCTGAACTCCCCAATGTTTAGGATACATCGGACACACAACACCAAACAATCCTCCGAAATGGGATGGGTGTGCTTGGCGGTTAAGTGGAACTACGGAGGACAGATCGAGGTAGAATTAGATTTATAGAGCTGAGTTTTCTGGGAAAGGGGAGGCAAATAGGGAAGTTTTGAAAGGGGAGGGGAAAAGTTTACCTGATCATTTGCATAATCGGTAGAAAGATGGTTTAGCCGAGTTTTAGTTTGGGGAACACGGGGTATTCTGCAGCACTCTCGATGATATGCCGTGTGTATGCTTCACACGCACCAGATAGCACCTACAATAATTACTCAGTCCCAGCTCCCCCTCCAACAATCAGCCCCAATCCATCACTTAGAGTCGGGGATAAGCACCGCTCTACCACAGGCTTACCCAACGATTTGGAGACTAGAGCAACCTATTATTTGAATTTTTTTGACAATTCCCCTAATCCCTTCAGGCAAGGTTGAACGCGATCAAGCTGCCTCGGAGTGAACAACAATCAAGGGCTGGAATCTCGATGAAGGTCTCTCTAAAAACATGCACAAGGGACATCATTTGCAGTACAAAGCACAGGTAACGACAATTCTTCCAGTCCTCTATACAGGAATCTATTGATCTGGGTCTGTTTTGCTTAGATTGACCCGGTTTCCCCGCAAAGGGTTTGCACAGAACACGGTCTGAGCATGCTAGTAAAGTTTTCACAAAAGCCAATTATTTGATCTAGAGAGGTTGTATAATTCTCCGATCACAGGATACAGCTGGAGGGCGATGAAACCCAGATAAACAAGTGTGTCCGATTCAACCAGAAACAGCTCAACACCATCCTGAAAGTTACCTGTAAATTCAGCCGGTGGAGGAGGGGTAAACTGATAATTCCTTTGGACCAGGCTGATCGCTCAGCGTTAGAGTTGGGTGCATGGTTTGCCCTTCAGCCAATAACAATTTTCAGACGACCTTTTAAGAGGGATAGATACCGTGTTTTCGATGAAATTGAAGTGGACAATGTATTTTAATATATTTCTTAGTTGATTTTAAACTTTCATTTTATTGATTTTGATTTTATTTTGCGGTTTTAAATGACATTATATCCAGAGTCGTTTGTTTCCAATTCTAATTCAAAAGAGATGTATTTCTCGGTACAACCATGTTTCTCGGTAAAAACGTTATTGGAAATCAATCACAAATTATATTGACCAAAATTACATCCAATCCCATTAAATACAGTGCAGCTCTAGAGGGTCAATAATGGTATCATATTAATTCTCAATCTATTCTCAGCTACCCGATAATTATAAAGACTATACCTCTTTATTATTAATATATATCAGCTTTTAAGACATGAATGGAAACGTCAACTCTATATCTCTATATTATTATGAGTATCTATAAGCTACGAATGGAAACATCAATATTTGTATTTTGGCCTACGCTGCAGTCCCCTAGCTGTCAAAAATGCGTGCACTGTGGAACTTCATGCCGCATACAAGTACCCCATCTAAAACTTTCAACCCCCCCCTTCAGAGATTACCGCCTGACGGAGAGGACAGAAGACTTGCCGTGCTGAACTCCCCAATGTTTAGGATACATCGGACACACAACACCAAACAATCCTCCGAAATGGGATGGGTGTGCTTGGCAGTAAAGTGGAACTACGGAGGACAGATCGAGGTAGAATTAGATTTATAGAGCTGAGTTTTCTGGGAAAGGGGAGGCAAATAGGGAAGTTTTTAAAGGGGAGGGGAAAGGTATACCTGATCATTTGCATAATCGGTAGAAAGATGGTTTAGCCGAGTTTTAGTTTGGGGAACACGGGGTATTCTGCAGCACTCTCGATGATATGCCGTGTGTATGCTTCACACGCACCAGATAGCACCTACAATAATTACTCAGTCCCAGCTCCCCCTCGAACAATCAGCCCCAATCCATCACTTAGAGTCGGGGATAAGCACCGCACTACCACAGGCTTACCCAACGATTTGGAGACTAGAGCAACTTATTATTTGAATTTTTTGACAATTCCCCTTATCCCCAGGCAAGGTTGAACGCGATCAAGCTGCCTCGGAGTGAGCAACAATCAAGGGCTGGAATCTCGATGAAGGTCTCTCTAAAAACATGCACAAGGGACATCATTTGCAGTACAAAGCACAGGTAACGACAATTCCTCCAGTCCTCTATAATACAGGAATCTATTGATCTGGGTCTGTTTTGCTTAGATTGACCCTGTTTCCCCGCAAAGGGTTTGCACAGAACAAGGTCTGAGCTTGCTAGTAAAGTTTTCACAAAAGCCAATTATTTGATCTAGAGAGGTTGTATAATTCTCCGATCACAGGATACAGCTGGAGGGCGATGAAACCCAGATAAACAAGTGTGTCCGATTCAACCAGAAACAGCTCAACACCATCCTGAAAGTTACCTGTAAATTCAGCCGGTGGAGGAGGGGTAAACTGATAATTCCTTTGGACCAGGCTGATCGCTCAGCGTTAGAGTTGGGTGCATGGTTTGCCCTTCAGCCAATAACAATTTTCAGACGACCTTTTAAGAGGGATAGATACCGTGTTTTCGATGAAATTGAAGTGGACAATGTATTTTAATATATTTCTTAGTTGATTTTAAACTTTCATTTTATTGATTTTGATTTTATTTTGCGGTTTTAAATGACATTATATCCAGAGTCGTTTGTTTCCAATTCTAATTCAAAAGAAATGTATTTCTCGGTACAACCATGTTTCTCGGTAAAAACGTTATTGGAAATCAATCACAGATTATATTGACCAAAATTACATCCAATCCCATTATACAGTGCAGCTCTAGAGGGTCAATAATGGTATCATATTAATTCTCAATCTATTCTCAGCTACCCGATAATTATAAAGAACTATCTCACTCTATCATTTTCTCTTTCTTTCTCTCTCTGACAGCATCCTCCTGCACAGTGTGCAGTCCACTCTTTTCTCATTCTTTCGGTTCATTAATTCGCAAATCTATGAAACTTGGGAGAGAGTCCTAAACCTTTCACACAAATTCACAACTTTCAGCTTCTCCCGCCGAAGACCTAAGAACATCACGGTATGAAAAGAGTTTATCTGTGACCAAAATATCCCCCTTTCCACTTACTGAACTCTTTTTCTTTTTTTCATGTCTTCACGGTTGACAAAAGATACTTTCTCGTTGTAGTGCACTCTTTATAACAGTCTGCGTGTTACAAAGAACGGTCTCCATTGTCCAACTATATGGTTGATAAATTTGACAAGCAGTTTGTAGGTAATGTGTAAATTCCGGTCTACTATCCTTTTTCTCTCTGTCTTCATCTCTCTCTCTCTCTCTCAAGATCCCCCATCTGTCTTTGTCTACCAAGATTCTTTGGCAACTACCCAGGTGGTATATATATGAGAGACATACATGATGTGTTAATATTATGACACATAAGCTGCACGGCTACTGCAGTGTAACCGCTACACAATACTACTCGAGCTAATATGTATCGTGCGTGGGTTCATACTATTCGGTATGCCACATACTCATTGTATAGAGTATCATCTGCATATTGATATTAAATGGGCTCATTGTTGGAGGTCACGACTTGAGGGACCGGGAAGGTATTGAAAAAGGAGAAGGGGAGGACTGTATAAGGGATGGCAGGTGATATTGAAAATTTCAATGAAATGAATAGGGTGTCTGATACAGAAACTGAGATGTAGTATGCCATATACTGTCATACAGCTTGCGAAAACACAGGTTGAGACACTGTCAGAGCATTGGCCTGACAGTTGAGACATAATATTTATCATACATACTGGAGAGGAATACGGATACTCACACAAGTAATGTAAAAGAGGCAGTGTGTATGTCAGTGTGTACTGGTGCTTCAATTTGATTTTTATGGTGCTCATTGGAAAGATAAATTCAACCCAAACAAAATGGCTCACTCTCGGTAAATTAGAGTCCTTAATTCATTAATGAACGTGTGATTAGTTCATGAATAAAAAATGAACTTTTGAATAAAAATTTCATATCTTGCAAAAAGTCGTCCAGGAATTGTTCCAGCATGTTCCCGTAGTTGCAAAACTGTCATCGTTTCGGAGGTACGGCTCGTCCCCCGCTATCATGATTTATGGACCACCTTGTATATTGTGTTACTTTTGCTGTCAGAGACCAGAGTATAATTGGCCTGACCATATTCTCGAGAACTGTGGTCAGAGAATTGGCCTGACACTACTTTTGTTACTTTTGAGAGCTTTGTAGAATCCTAGCAGGCCTTTATCAGGACCACCGGTGTCTTATGCCTGTGTGTGTATGCGTCAGGAATTGTTTCATGCAGCATTATAATATGTAATGGAAATTACGGGCTCTTAACATCGCTCTACAGCTCCGCCGTGTGCTGAGTACTGACGCCGCCCGGGGATTACTTGTATCAAAAGTATCAATCCACCGATCAATATCAACAGTCTAGTAGTTCAAAGCCAGTCCATTTTTAAATTATAGAAGCCACATAACGCTCTGTGATCGATACACAGCTGTAGTGCTTTAAATCGTATTCCCATGGCAGTTACCGTGAAGCCTGTAGAGCAATAAAAACACCCCTCACACTCACATATCACCCTGCTGAACATATCGCAAGCAGCTTACAGTGGCCTCTCTCTCTCTCTCTCTCTCTCAAGTTTTTTCTCTAAAATCAACAAGCATCATCATCTACAGAACAACGGGCAGAGTACAAAATATGTGTTTTGTTTTTCTTCTTGATGCTTCCAGCTCTATAGCAAGCTCTTTTACTCCTTGCAATTGTCAGTCAACTGTTGTATACAGATCAGTTTTATCAGTTTTATCACTGATCAATGATCAGTCCATTTTGGTAGCACTGAGTTATATCAATATGAAACAGCTCGACTCTCGAGATACTAAATAAGACACCTTATAAAGGACCCCGGTAAATAGCTATCGTGATCCAAAAGTTACAGTAATTACCAAGTCCGTGTGGCACCTCTGTAGATCTCCCTGCAACAGTGATGCCCCTCTGATAGCTCTCTCTCTCAAACATATTATTATCATGGCCCAGTTTAACAAAGGAGTATTGTCATCATGAGCACCTCCCACACCTTGCATACGACATATTTTGTCGAGTACTCAACAAATATTATGATATATTAGTCTAGCAACACATGCCACCCATGCCGTGTGATGTTGATGATTTTGTGGGACATGTTGCATAATCAGACATTAATTTGTTACAAAACTTTGAATCAGTTTGTTTTGCATTTTCGATCATACTGTTGTACTTCTACGTCTAATTATATACCTCTAAAAACTAACAGTAACAGTAACACCTCCTTTTAATTGTTAGACTTAAGCTCTTAAACTCAAAAAGGGCAAAAAGAGTATCTCGTATACTTAAATTTTCCCGACCAGAGAACTGTTGTACTGTCGGTGACTGTAGCTGTCGTAATTTGTACTACATTTCAGACAACCTGCGTCACCGAGCTCGAAAAGGGTTTTGCGATATTTCGAAATATAATCAGTCAAATATATCTTGTTGAGTAACTCGAAACAAGTCAAACATCAGTAAAACTTTATTTTGGTATTAGGTGGGAGTTTGAGAGCCGGTTTCATGCGACCATTGAATTCCAGTTCTGGGAGACAGTGGAACACTTGAGGTGCCGTGGAGGAAGAATGAGTAGAAGGAGGCATTCAACACACTGTAAGTTATAACTAGTAACAGGACCGTGTTCTTGAAACATAATTCTTCATAAATGCCAAACCTACTCCTTTATAAAACAATTCATACCAAACTTACTCCTTCATTAAAAACTTCAACCCAAACCTACTCCTTCATATAACAAGATGATACAGAAGATGTCACACACTGAGCGGCTGGGCTGGTTCAACGGGCGGTTCACTGAGAGAAGGATCCCCAACGCCAAGTCTAGCATCAGATAGTGCATTTCTAAAAAAGGTACCAAACAAATCTCTGACAATATTATAGCCTTCAAACTGAAATTGATCGTACCCTTTAGGACGTCCAAATAGATCTATCATTTCTCCAATCTCATGTCTCCCTCCCTAGGTGACAGCCCGACCGCAAGCACTGGGAACGACCATGCGAACGGGAGGGATCACAACTTCTGCCACTAAGTCCGTGACCTTTATGCTGCCCACCGCTGCAAAATGAATTACTGGGCGATCTGTCAATATATCATTATGACAGTTACTATTTAAAAACAGCGAAGCTGCATCGCTTGGAGAATTGCGCATTTTACAGGGCAATTATGGAATTGATGGGTCACGGAGACCGTAAAGGAACTTGTAGTAAATCGGTGAAGAACTTTGGCAACTGCGGTTTGTTTGTTCTTCAGATTTATAAACTGAACTGAGACTCATGATCAGGAGTCAAATGCTCTGACAGGGAGTAGTTTTGTAAGGTTGTGCATCTTGATATAATATTAATATGATGAGTCTGAATATTTTAGCAAAATTCGAAGAACTTCGTGGTTTACCAAGGGGGAAGAAAGTAAAACATAAACACATAACACTGGGCTGTATACACTTTTTCTTATAACGCGAGACAGCGCTTCGATTCCTATCGTATCTTTCTCCGCTCGAACTCTAGTTTTCAAAACTATCCTCATTTTCTCTCTAGTCCCACCGGTTCCAGAGTTAGTAAATCGCGGCCCGCTTCTTTGGCGCTTGTTGGCGCCGAACCCCGCTTTGTGAGCGCGCTTGTAAACACAGGTAGACGTCTCGCGAGACAATAGAAATACGTGTGGAAGAAAAGACGCTTTTCTGAGTTCATCTCTTCACCGATCTCAATGAAACTTGGTATAGTTCATATTCAACCCACTGGCCAATGTCCACCGTGAGGGTTTTTTGATTTGAGCTCTGGTTCAAAAGTTACAAAAATTATCTCAAGAACGGGACGTCTGATTTCAAATTCCCGCGACAGGACAAGTATACACACATTGAATAACATCTGTACAAAATTTGGGGGTCCTATCTTCAAAGATGTACAAACGGCTGCATCACCTCCGACAAAGCAGGATTTTAGAGTCTACCACTGGCGTTTTTGTGTCATGCGCGCGATTTTGGAAAAGTGTATACACCCCAATATTAGGCAATAATACTGTGAACAGGGTGATTCGTCAATTACTACAAAATTCCTGGAATAAAAACATATAAAAAGTGTAAAAAATCGGACCACGCCTCAAGCATACTCGTCGTCGGTTAGATTAAAAACTTAGATAATTAAAAAGTGTC
>AVPN01000357.1:41718-60744 GCA_000695325.1 Pleurobrachia bachei | reverse complement strand
CTCTCTCTCTCTCTCTCTCTCTCTCTATCTCTCTCTCTCTCTCTCCCCTCTCACTCTCTCTCTCTGTCTAACTGCGCTTGGCCAAGGTGTCTAAATGCAGCACCCCATATTACAATAAAAAGGAAGGATATGTTTGGCACACTCTCGGGAAAACGTTTCCCTCTCAAAAAGGCATAATTAAAGGCCAAGTCGTCCTATAGTTTAGGAAATTAAAACCCCGGACGTATACACTGCCGAAATATAACAACGAACGTATTTTGATTGATCACGGAATTATTCTTGTAACCTTTTCAGGAGCTTGGATATAATAGTGGAACAGAAGAGAGAGATTGTAAGTTCAATAATTATTAGAAAGTTTTATCTATATCCCCCCCCCCATAAATCATAATCTCCATTTATTTTTAGGCCTTTTGTAGTGTATTATATGTGTGCTCAGTGAATTTTATGTTAGCATAAATTCAATCACTCCAGAGATGGAGAGAGGATAGGAAAGAGGCCAGGCCAGAGAGGTACGAGATAAAGATGGAGAAAGAGAAAAGATAGAGATAGAGAGATAGAGAGAGAGAAAAAAACGAGATTAGGAAGCGAGATGAGAAGGAGATAAAGCAAGATGAGAATAAGAAAGAAGGACAGAAAGGCTTGACATATTCCTGAGCGAATTATATCAACTGGGATAATATAATATGATCCCTTTTCCCGTAAATTATCCAATAATATGAGGCCTCGCTTTTTAAAATCCAAATTAATTTCCTCACGTTTTTACGGGTTGAGTCAGGACGCAGGTCCTCTTGGGAAAACAATGTTAACCTCACTAGAATTTTGTTACCATGGTAACCATTTCAGATATCACCTCGGATACACCTCCCGTTGAGGAGGATGTTAACTCTTTTGCTGATGCACTCGTATCTCAGGGTAAGTTGTAGACACAGAGTGTAGGAACAACATTGTTACCATGTTAACAACATGGACCATTATAATTACCATGGTAACGTGGTGACACTTGACAGTTAAAATGTTAGGTTTAGAAACTCTGCCCATCATTCCATGACCGGGGCCTGGGATGGGGATTGTTTGTTTGTCACCTGTTAGTAAACCGTGGGTTACGCTCAGCAAAGTGCAAACCTCCATGGGTATTTGATAAAAGCTGCTAAAAACAATTACAACAATAAATGTTCTTAGGCTCTGCTGTGGCAGCACCTTATGAATGAAAATTCATTTGTTCATCAGTTTTCACTTCTGTTATCAGTTATTCAAAGCTCATGCCTTTCTCGAAGCTAAAACAATCAGTTATCAAATAAATCCCCTATTTAGCTATTCTAGCATCCTCAAATATCATGTGGGCCCCTTCCCTGGGGGAATGTGATCTACCCAGTCCTGAGAGACGGTCCTGCAAACGCCGCCGATCCTACGAACCACCTTCATCCTCAACAGGTACCCATCATAATTGTCTTGCTCGATCTTCTCTCTTTATATCTCTCTCTTTACGACCCGGGTTCGGAACAAAATAATCGTCCAGTATTCTTACTGTTTATTTCAATAAACTTAACTGCCATTTATAGCCATCAGATTTTATGTGTAAAATTAGTAGGTAAAGTTATACATAGGTGTATTGGTAACTGCACGTGTTCTCCAGGAGTGCAACTCCCCCGAAGGAACAGTTACCCTTGGGCACAGCGGTCCTCCGATTCTGATAGTCCGGCTAAAAAGAAACTCACCATGCTGCGTGTCATGGACCAATGGCAACGTAGCAGTAAAGTCTCTGCTTTGAGGTAAATGGTAAAGTCTCTGCTTTGAGGTATAGGGTTTGCAGATCTCTGCAAACTGAAAACGAGCCATATTTGGAGATATTGAATTGCATTGCATTGTTGTCAAAAAATAACATCTTTTGCTAATTTAGTATTTCTTGGAATTCAGATTTAATATACAGTCGGGCCCCGATTTACTGGGCATAACCCTTTCCCCCGAGCATCCCGGTAAATCGGGGTCGACTGTTATTTCAATTTGAATTCAGATTTAATAACTTCAATAATTTAGGGAGGCAAATATGCAAGAAGTACAGACGCTGGTAGAACCCCAGAGGATAAGTAAAGTGCGTTCTTTCTGGGAGAGCAATGTGAAGGAGGTATAATTCACTAACTTCTGCCTTCATTTGATTTTTAAATTTCCGAAAATAAAGTTGTTTAATCAACAATGTTTGGCAATCAGAATAGAAAATGTTTGCTAATTAATTGCCCTTACACAGGTCAAAAGTCCTACCTCTGGTCTACAGAAAAGCAGCGTTTTTCAAATTTTTGTTGAGTCGGTAAGTCAATATAATATCTCGTGTGAATCAGACACATCTCAAATAACTCAATAACCTGGATGTATTTTCAGTGTGTCGAGTCTGTTATTGAGAGTGCTTTTATGGAGTCATTGGTAAGTTGAGACTTGAGATGTACAGTCGGACCCCGATTTAGTGCCCCCCGATTTAGTGACACCCCGATTTAGTGACAAGATGAATTTCCCCCGATTTAAGAAATTAACGGTATTTGACCCCGATTTAGTGCCCACCCCGATTTAGTGACCAAAATTTAGTGACCAAAACCCTTTCCCCCGAGGATGTCACTAAATCGGGGTCCGTCTGTACTATATATTTTGTATGGGTCACTATTAGTCAGCACCCACATAATATATCGTAATAAAATCGATGTTTCTTGTATTATATCGGGTCGGGCAGGGTGTTGATTTAGTGGCGCCCGACTTCAAATTAGGGCTGGGTTCCGTCATTTTAAAAACGTTTCGACCATCCAAGTTTTGTACATGAATGCGTTAAAGAAAGTATAGATAGATGATGGATCGATATATGCGGTGGGGGAGCGTGAAAATGAGATTGCGGTTTACCGATCAAAATGATCTCAGGTCATTCGGGGGAAGTTTCATTTTTCTCTCAACTCCTCCCACCCCCTTCTCTATCCCAAACTCTCGAGGTCCTCTCTAATTCATTTTACGAGACCTCCTCATCTAATTATCTTTTCACGCCCTTCATTTACTGGAAACTATAAAGTACAGCAATTGATTTCAAAGCAATTGACCCTCTTTGATTGGAATCAGTTCTCCACTTCCCTCACTCACACTAACCTCCCTTGTTAGCTGGAGTCAGTAGCCCCCGGCACCATCTAGTGTAACAGGAAATATGTCAAATTGAGCTACACAAACTTAAAATCTCTCTCTCTCTCTCCCCTCTCACTCTCTCTCTCTCTGTTTAACTGCGCTTGGCCAAGGTGTCTAAATGCAGCACCCCATATTACAACAAAAAGGAAGGATATATTTGGCACACTCTCGGGAAAACGTTTCTCTCTCAAAAAGGCATAATTAAAGGCCAAGTCGCCCAATAGTTTAGGAAATTAAAACCCCGGACGTATACACCGCCGAAATATAACAAAGAACGTATTTTGATTGATCACGGAATTATTCTTGTAACCTTTTCAGGAGCTTGGATATAATAGTGGAACAGAAGAGAGAGATTGTAAGTTCAATAATTCTAAGCAAGTTTTATCTATATCCCCATAAAATCTCAATTTATTTTTAGGCCTTTTGTAGTGTATTATATGTGTGCTCAGTGAATTTTTTGTTTGCATAAATTCAATCACACCAGAGCAGAGAGATGGAGAGAGGATAGGAAAGAGGCCAGGCCAGAGAGGTACCAGATAAATATTGAGAAAGAGAAAAGATAGAGATAGAGAGATAGAGAGAGAGAGAGAGAAAACGAGATTAGGAAGCGAGATGAAAAGGAGAGAAAGCAAGATGAGAATAAGAAAGATCCTGTCTTTCCGAACTGTATAAGGAGAGCGAATTATATCAACTGGGATATTTATTATATTATACTAGGGAAAAGGGCATTTAATAGGTTATTATACTCCGGTCGCTTTTTACAATCCGAATTATTTTCCTCACGTTTTTACGGGTTGAGTCAGGACGCAGGTCCTCTTGGGAAAACAATGTTAACTTCACTAGAATTTTGTTACCATGGTAACCATTTCAGATATCACCTCGGATACACCTCCCGTTGAGGAGGATGTTAACTCTTTTGCTGATGCACTCGTATCTCAGGGTAAGTTGTAGACACAGAGTGTAGGAACAACATTGTTACCATGTTAACAACATGGACCATTATAATTACCATGGTAACGTGGTGACACTTGACAGTTAAAATGTTAGGTTTCTCAAACCTACAACATATAATCCATCCCCCACAATTTAGTTTTGAATGATTTCTACTCGGAGAAGTCGTTGGAAAAACAGAAACGAGAGGAAGTGAGGTTACGAAGGCAAAGTCATTGTCGCGACAGGTATAAAATCCCTCACCTAACCCTTTGTCTATCTCTCTCACTCTCTTTAGAGAGAGAGAGAGAGAGAGAGAGAGAGAGAGACTCTTCCAATTTACTCACGGATCCCAGATCCCGTTATCTTTGTAGATTCACGCCGATAGTTCCCGCTGAAGCACGGAGGATTCGCCGGCAACGATCTTTTGGACACGAGCTCAGGTGAGAGAGGATTATATGAGAGTGGTTTCAATGAGGAAACTATTTAGTTATCAACTTAAATGTGGGGAGTTATCTAGTTTTGTGGAATGTTTTAGTGAGCTCCCCCTGTTCCCTGTGTTTTGTAATTACTAGAGAATTTGTGTGAAATATAGAGAACATTCTAGTAAGAACGTGAGAGAAAATGATGTGATGATGGTTAGATATTTTTAGATATAATTATTGCACTAGTTTTAAAAATTCCTTTTTTTTCTTCCTACCCACCCTTCGGTTTTTCTCTCTCTCCTGAGTTCTCGCCTCGTTTTAAAAATAGGTAAACCCCTATTAGCTTTTTTGTAACCTTATAAGAACTTCAAAGTTCTTCCAATATATCACCTGACAAATTAGAAATTGCAAGATCAGGATATAAATGATTGATATTTATTCGCTGCTATATGATATTTGTTTCTCCTTTGATATGATCTTAGTATTATAATGCCTCTTGATTTTGTTCTTTGTTTTTTTTCGGGAATAGGTACTTTAGAGTTTAGGCTTATTGATTGTTTTATGCAAGTAGTACATCGACTTTCATCTGGTATATAATGCTAGTTTGTAAGCTCTAGAGATCTATTGTATTTCACCCCTGATTACTGATACCCCCCCCCACGATTTGGTGACGCAGTCACCCTTACAACTCGTGCGCGTAGCCTGCGAAAACGAAGCCCGCGTAGCGGGCTGAGAGGTGGCTGAGAGGTGGCTGCGGCACCAACCCCACGATGTCTATCATCCATTCTCCCTGTCCTAGCTAGACTGTGTTTCGGGTGCCGTGCCCCCGAATCACAAATGTAAAGGAGGGTTCTAGAACATAACATCCATTCTCCCTGCCCTAGTGAACCGAGCGAGCACCTCAACTTTGAGATTGAAATGATATCCTACCTGCCCTCTTCAAGTGACATCTCACCGGTTCCCCCTGCCCCTTTGGAGCAGCCCCCAACCACCCGTCATGAGGAGAGGGATGATAGAAAGGGTGATGAGGATAGGGGGATGAAGGAGGAACTAAAAGCGTATGCTGATAATCTGGTTGAAAATGTTGTTGCTGAGGTTAGTCCTAGTGAGTTCTTGTTATGTTTTTTGGGGGTTGCGACAAAGAGGTAGACAGCAGGAACCGAGAGAAACAAGTAAACAACAAATCAGAACTCGTTATTTAGGTCGCGTGACTGATTATCAGCCAATCAGGGACCAGTATTTTCTGGTTCCTGGTTCTTGTTCTGTTTTACCCTTCGTAGGGGGGGGCGTTTGGGCGGTGAAACAGCAAGTTAATTCATATTATTAATGACATGCACTTATACGGGCATGTCTGGCAAAGGGGGTTTTTGGGAGGGTTGCGACAAAGAGGCAGACAGATAGATAACGAAGGGTGGAAGATGAAGAGGGGGAAAGATAGGTAGACAGCGACACAGAGAACGAAAGACAAAATTAAGAGAGTTAAAAGTTAAAAAGCTTCGGGTCCGGTCGGTTCCGGTAATAAATCGTTGGTGGGAATTGGAAATGATAACAGGAATATAATTATTATATTATGACATGGGTCTGATAACGGTCATAACAGTGATATATTCTTTCTCCAGGTTTTTATGTCTCTCAGTCAGAGAGAAGATGATGATGAAGATAATGATGACGATGACGATGATGATGACGATGATGATGAAGGTAACTAAACTATTGGTCTTTATGTTTAAATTTCCATCGTTTTTATTTTCAATCATGACATTTTTTTGTCATCAAACCATCTAACCTGAGGTTCATGGTTTACTATTTAAAAAGTTCCCACCAAAACATCAGTACCTATCTCCAAACATTGTACGGAGAGGCATTACATGACTTGAATTCTACCTGCTTTAGGTCGTATATACATTTCAATTCTACCTAATTTAGGTCGTATAGATGAGGACGCTACCTCTGATAAAGGTGAATCAGTTGCTGATTTAGGTACTTTAGAGTTTAGGCTTATTGATTGTTTTATGCAAGTAGTACATCGACTTTCATCTGGTATATAATGCTAGTTTGTAAGCTCTAGAGATCTATTGTATTTCACCCCTGATTACTGATACCCCCCCCCACGATTTGGTGACGCAGTCACCCTTACAACTCGTGCGCGTAGCCTGCGAAAACGAAGCCCGCGTAGCGGGCTGAGAGGTGGCTGAGAGGTGGCTGCGGCACCAACCCCACGATGTCTATCATCCATTCTCCCTGTCCTAGCTAGACTGTGTTTCGGGTGCCGTGCCCCCGAATCACAAATGTAAAGGAGGGTTCTAGAACATAACATCCATTCTCCCTGCCCTAGTGAACCGAGCGAGCACCTCAACTTTGAGATTGAAATGATATCCTACCTGCCCTCTTCAAGTGACATCTCACCGGTTCCCCCTGCCCCTTTGGAGCAGCCCCCAACCACCCGTCATGAGGAGAGGGATGATAGAAAGGGTGATGAGGATAGGGGGATGAAGGAGGAACTAAAAGCGTATGCTGATAATCTGGTTGAAAATGTTGTTGCTGAGGTTAGTCCTAGTGAGTTCTTGTTATGTTTTTTGGGGGTTGCGACAAAGAGGTAGACAGCAGGAACCGAGAGAAACAAGTAAACAACAAATCAGAACTCGTTATTTAGGTCGCGTGACTGATTATCAGCCAATCAGGGACCAGTATTTTCTGGTTCCTGGTTCTTGTTCTGTTTTACCCTTCGTAGGGGGGGGCGTTTGGGCGGTGAAACAGCAAGTTAATTCATATTATTAATGACATGCACTTATACGGGCATGTCTGGCAAAGGGGGTTTTTGGGAGGGTTGCGACAAAGAGGCAGACAGATAGATAACGAAGGGTGGAAGATGAAGAGGGGGAAAGATAGGTAGACAGCGACACAGAGAACGAAAGACAAAATTAAGAGAGTTAAAAGTTAAAAAGCTTCGGGTCCGGTCGGTTCCGGTAATAAATCGTTGGTGGGAATTGGAAATGATAACAGGAATATAATTATTATATTATGACATGGGTCTGATAACGGTCATAACAGTGATATATTCTTTCTCCAGGTTTTTATGTCTCTCAGTCAGAGAGAAGATGATGATGAAGATAATGATGACGATGACGATGATGATGACGATGATGATGAAGGTAACTAAACTATTGGTCTTTATGTTTAAATTTCCATCGTTTTTATTTTCAATCATGACATTTTTTTGTCATCAAACCATCTAACCTGAGGTTCATGGTTTACTATTTAAAAAGTTCCCACCAAAACATCAGTACCTATCTCCAAACATTGTACGGAGAGGCATTACATGACTTGAATTCTACCTGCTTTAGGTCGTATATACATTTCAATTCTACCTAATTTAGGTCGTATAGATGAGGACGCTACCTCTGATAAAGGTGAATCAGTTGCTGATTTTGAGGACGTATACCAGTTTGCCGATCAGTACGTGACAGGGATAATTAGTAGTGTCATCACTGAGGTTTCCATGACAACAGACAGTGGAGTTGAGGAATTGAACGATGAAGAAATGGTAATGACAGGAACCGACTGAATCAGGAAATGCTGGTCCCTGATTGGCTGATAACGTGACCTGAATAGCGAGTTCTAATGATCTGGTTGTTCACTTATTTCGGTCGGTTCCTGGCTATTGTGTAACGCCCCTTTTTAGGAATAGATCCACTCCTAGATACAGTATGATTTGTGTACATTTACCCCTTATCCACCGTTTCAGACCGTAGAAGCGTTTGCCAGGATAATGGTTGAAAACATAATAAACAGTTCACTCGCTGTTCTACAACGTGAACAATCGGAGAAAGAAGAGGAGGAGGTGGTGGTTGATGGAAGTTTTGATGAAGGAGCAGAATTTGAGGAAGAAGGGAGCGGAGAGGCTGATAAATTCGAAGGGGATACAGATCAAAATTCACCCAAATATGGACAGTTACTAATTTTAGAAGATCCACTTGGGCATCAGGTGAGAAAAGAAAGTTCGAGAAATCTTATAAAATTATTCAGATGTTATATCGATCAGGGAATTAATTTTACGATCATTTGGCAAGCCATCTGTTTTCTCTGATACATTTGCCAAGTCTTGAGACCGAACCTAATAAAAATAGAATGAGATAAAGAGAGGTAGAGATGGAGGGGAGGGGGAGAGAGAGAAAAATAGATAAAGTGAGAGAGGTAGAGAAGTAGAGGGAGGGAGAAACGTAAAAAGAGAGGGTTGTTGTTGCAACTTAGGATTGTTACAGCACAGAGGGAGCTGGCCGTATTATAATCGAATCTAACAATCTATCCTAGTCACTGTGTATCCTAACATGACATTCTCGTCTCTCTCTATCTTTCTCTCTCTCTCTCTCTCTCTCTCTCTCTCTCTCTCCTCTCTCTCTCTCTCTTTCTCTCTCTCTCTCTCTATCTTTCTCTCTCTCTCCCTCTCTCCACTGTAGGATTAGGGGTGTAACTATAATACCACTGAGACTGTGATCATGATCCAGCAGACTCCCGGGTAGTAAATAAGTACCACCACCCACCGCAATCCTAATTTGCGTCATCATAAATCCCATCTTTTATTTCTGTCTCTACCTTAAATCTGTCTCTCTGGTTTGGTTTAACATTCAATATTTTAAACTTTTAAACCCTCCTCAGATGTCAAGTAGCCCACTGACCAGCCTGGATGAGATTCTACAATCCTTGACAAGCAGATCTACTATGACGTCATCAAACAATGACATCATAACCTCGGAGATGATCAGGGAGAACGGGGAGGCTAAGCCAGATCCTAGGATCAACTCTCAGGTAAGCAGTGGAAACGTCAAGATGTATGGGGGTTTGGGTTTCAATAACAGTGTTTTAAAAAAAGGTACCGTGACTGGAACTGATCTATAAAACGTGACTTGAAGTTTTAACTTCTCGCAACTTCTATTTATTTATATTCCTTCTCCGTGATTCTCGATAAAAACAGAGGGGTTCCGTACACACGTTTGTTAGCTCATCGGATATTTTAGAAACATATTTCTCGCTTTAGTGTGAGACTATGTGTTAGGGGTTTAAATAATCTTCTGGGGGAATTTTGAAATCGTAAGTGGCTCATTTATAACACTTGATTTCAGAGACGCAACAAAGGTGGATCGAGTGAAAGGAAGTATTGCAGTATTTATAGTAGGAGGCGACCTGTTGTTCGTGGTGAGTCAATTATTTGATGCAAATTGATCATCTGAAGAAACTACTGCATGCCATGCTACCAACTGGTTAATTTCAATTAGGGAATCCCTCAATGCGATCAATACTTGTTTATCTCCGTTATAATTTACAAATCCTACTTAGAATCCTAATCGTGTCTTATTATTTGTCACCCAACACCACTTCTATTTTGGCAGGTTCGATTCGTCGAGGCCGATCTGCCCTTCTGTCCAAGACACCCCGACCCTCGCACAATCAGGAACACGCGGTGAGTGAGGACCTGTGTTCTTCGCGCGGGTCCTGGGTAGATTTCATCGCGCCGCGCAGACCCACAATATTCCTTTCTGTTTGTGTGTTTTTATTTGTCTTTATTTGTCTTTTGGTCCTTTTATGAATGTTTATGAATGACGGTTTGTAAATCGTGCCAGCGAAGGGGCTGTATTTAGCTAGTACTGATTAATTTAAAATGCTTAAAAAAATCAAAAATTCCTAGAAATTTTCATTTTTTTTCTTTTTTTTCCCTTGAAAACTGTGAGAAATGTGTTCAGGGTCTATTCCTAAGGTCGCGCCAGACCCTCCTTTTCCTTTCTAAAAAGGATAATGGTTGAAAACATAATAAACAGTTCACTCGCTGTTCTACAACGTGAACAATCGGAGAAAGAAGAGGAGGAGGTGGTGGTTGATGGAAGTTTTGATGAAGGAGCAGAATTTGAGGAAGAAGGGAGCGGAGAGGCTGATAAATTCGAAGGGGATACAGATCAAAATTCACCCAAATATGGACAGTTACTAATTTTAGAAGATCCACTTGGGCATCAGGTGAGAAAAGAAAGTTCGAGAAATCTTATAAAATTATTCAGATGTTATATCGATCAGGGAATTAATTTTACGATCATTTGGCAAGCCATCTGTTTTCTCTGATACATTTGCCAAGTCTTGAGACCGAACCTAATAAAAATAGAATGAGATAAAGAGAGGTAGAGATGGAGGGGAGGGGGAGAGAGAGAAAAATAGATAAAGTGAGAGAGGTAGAGAAGTAGAGGGAGGGAGAAACGTAAAAAGAGAGGGTTGTTGTTGCAACTTAGGATTGTTACAGCACAGAGGGAGCTGGCCGTATTATAATCGAATCTAACAATCTATCCTAGTCACTGTGTATCCTAACATGACATTCTCGTCTCTCTCTATCTTTCTCTCTCTCTCCCTCTCTCCACTGTAGGATTAGGGGTGTAACTATAATACCACTGAGACTGTGATCATGATCCAGCAGACTCCCGGGTAGTAAATAAGTACCACCACCCACCGCAATCCTAATTTGCGTCATCATAAATCCCATCTTTTATTTCTGTCTCTACCTTAAATCTGTCTCTCTGGTTTGGTTTAACATTCAATATTTTAAACTTTTAAACCCTCCTCAGATGTCAAGTAGCCCACTGACCAGCCTGGATGAGATTCTACAATCCTTGACAAGCAGATCTACTATGACGTCATCAAACAATGACATCATAACCTCGGAGATGATCAGGGAGAACGGGGAGGCTAAGCCAGATCCTAGGATCAACTCTCAGGTAAGCAGTGGAAACGTCAAGATGTATGGGGGTTTGGGTTTCAATAACAGTGTTTTAAAAAAAGGTACCGTGACTGGAACTGATCTATAAAACGTGACTTGAAGTTTTAACTTCTCGCAACTTCTATTTATTTATATTCCTTCTCCGTGATTCTCGATAAAAACAGAGGGGTTCCGTACACACGTTTGTTAGCTCATCGGATATTTTAGAAACATATTTCTCGCTTTAGTGTGAGACTATGTGTTAGGGGTTTAAATAATATTCTGGGGGAATTTTGAAATCGTAAGTGGCTCATTTATAACACTTGATTTCAGAGACGCAACAAAGGTGGATCGGGTGAAAGGAAGTATTGCAGTATTTATAGTAGGAGGCGACCTGTTGTTCGTGGTGAGTTAATCAATTATTTGATCCGAATTGATAATCTGAAGAATCAGAAACTACTGCATACCAAATCGTTAATTTCAAAAAGGGAATCCCTTATCCCTAAACACTTGTTTATCGCTGTTATAAATTACAAATTCTACTAAGAATTCCTAATCGTGTCTTATTATTTGTCACCCAACACCACTTCTATTTTGGCAGGTTCGATTCGTCGAGGAGGTCGATCTGCCCTTCAGTCCAAGACACCCCGACCCTTGCACAATCGGGAACACGCGGTGAGTGAGGACCTGTGTTCTTCGCGCGGGTCCTGGGTAGATTTCATCGCGCCGCGCAGACCCACAATATTCCTTTCTGTTTGTGTTTTTGTCCATTGGAACTGGAACCAGTCATGATGGTCTTATCAGTCAATTTACTATACTTCCCGTAATTGGTAGCATCCATCCCTACTAGAAAAGTTCCATTTTAGTTCTGTAACACCATAGCGCTGGTAAGCACACCGGGGCCAAGAAACATACCTAATTGAGGATAAAGTAACTAAATATATTGTTTCAGGTACCCCCTCCGCCACACTACCGCAGTCTACCTCCTGTTACACACACCTATTCTGCACTGGTCACAGTCCCCAAATATATAAGGTAAGATTTACATTCTGGAACTCTTCTCTGTTTGTCGTGACGATGAGAGAGAAATCACGATTGAATTGGTAATTTCTGATCTAAAAATATTTCAAAGATATTATTTCAGTGCTTACAAAATAACAAAGATTGTTTCAGCGGTGACTATGAAAACTGTGATAGAAAGATTTTAAAACACCAGAGTTCAGAGACTCCCCCACCCCCTATGGATCCACCTCCTATGAACCCACCACGAAATGACACTCCTAACCTCCGTTCCTCAAGTGCCCACTCCTCCCTATCCCCAAAAGACTTACTGTCAGTACCACTCAGACCGGCTCATCCTCTGCTCGCATCCAACTGGAAACCGTGCTTGTCCCTACAACGTGATATCTCACCTTTTGTTATGGGTGAACCTCAGCCTGAGAGAAAGAAAACTGAGGAAGAGGAAGAGGAGGAGGAGGTACATCATAATGTAAGAAAACTGATTAGATGGGGGGGGTTGGAGACTAACATTTCGATGTGGGATGTAGATTGTCCTCTAACTGATCTTTTGCTCGACCCTGTCTCCATTATAAAACAAGGGTTAAAACATTACAACCCTTCTTCCGTTCCCTCATAACAAACCTCCCCCAGTTCCCAGGGATAGCCCCGTCAAATGTGCAAGTGAACGAAAGCAGAGAGTTGGAGGAGTTGTACGGTGATGATAGGTAAGTTTAGATTGTTAGATACCAAAAGTTATCTATTAATTTCACACGGCGTAAGTTAGAATATCGCACACGCACGAGTTGAGACCTGAACAGTTACCTTCATCCCAGTGAAGAGAACCATTACTACGAGCCGAACTACAATGAAATAGGGGAATCCTGCCACTACTATGATGACATCATGGATCGGAATGGCTATGAGTGCGGTAAGTGGTGCAGTTCTCATTCAACTACATTAGATTATTCCCAAAATGTTAAAACCACTTGAGTCGCTTGACTTTTCAACCTAAGTTCCCCTTTTCTAGTGGGAAGATATATCGGTGACGTACATGCCGCGTGGAGCCTTCCTTCCGTCCAGTATCCACCCGATCCACAAACTATAAACCAGTGCAGTAACGAATCCATAAATCTTGACATTGTCCCCCTATTTTCAGTTGGTGGAGAGATAGAGGAGGAAGATGATGTAATAGAGTTGGAAGAGGAGGATCACGGAGGGGAAGGAGGAGAGGGAGAGAAGCAACATTCAGGGGAGCATCAATTCTCTTATGATGTCCGATCTAGTTCTGTTGATGTGTCCGATCTACAGGTTGAAGAGGTGAGTTGAGGAGTTCTACTACCTTCTCTGATTAGTAGTCCAATGCCCTCTAGCCCAGCTCCTCTCCCAGTTGAGGAGTTCTACACACTCAGTGGCCCCTCCTCGTCAGAATCACCTAGTACTACCATCAGATAATCCATCTATAGGCTTCCCCCCGCCCCCTTAGGGGGTTCAACCCCACTCCAGATATAATTCGAACCATGTTTCTTATAGGTGGATCTAAACGACGACCTCTACGGAGGGGAGGACAACAACAACATGGGACAACACCAACCCACTCCTGATACCCAATCTGGAACTGGGAGTTCCCTTCTCTCCTCGTCTATTCACCTCTATGACAACCATCTGAATCATGAGTATGATAATCTGAGCAGTACACATTCTCTATCTTCTAACACGGGGTGAGAGCGGTTTTTGGGTTGTGTGGGAAACACTTGGAGTTTTCGTACCCACTATGGAACTCTGTTACTTGTCAAATGTTAGTGTTTGAAATTTGAAGAGGGGATAAGTGGGACTATTTTGGCGTACTATGTGATAAAATATCTTTTATATAGCAAAAACTTTCTTCAGCCGGCACTACGACGTACCACCCCCTAAACGAGGAACTAGCTATGAAAACATCAGGCGAATCAACAAGCTTGCACACCATCGGGTAGATACTTAAACATTAAAATTTAGTTAATTGTTCCTCATCGAATCCAGTGGCAATAGTTGGCATTATTCCCTGTAAATTTATTCCAAATCCATCGCCTGTTTTCATCATGTTTCATCCTGTTTCCATCCTATTTTCAGTTGTTATCTTCTAACTAGGCCTGTTTTCAGAGTTGTTCAAGCGGTGTCTTTACCCGGAAATCTGCCTCTATGGGTGGAAGTCAAACCTTCTACTGGAATACCCTCCCCAACAACTGTTTACGACGTGCCTCTCACTCAACGGTATATAATCACTTCCAAATATGGTCATTATATGACAGGAATGTCATATATATAGTAATAACCTTTAAATATGGTCTCTCTATTTTAGTTTGCTACAAGTACATCAGAGATGGTTTCCAGTGTGGATCTAAGCTGTAGTTCCAGTAGAGAGGACGTGGATGAAGAGGGGTATGAAGTTCCCATCACACCCTGTGGTAAGTAAATACTGGTCCCTGATTGGCTGAGATCCTAACTTGTTAAAAACAGGGCACATAAACGACAGTTGTACTAATAGCGAAATGAAATAGTAGAATACCGGGCTTAGTGATTTGTGAATATGAGGGAAATGAGACAGAAAACAAGTCGATTTTAAACACCGTCACGGTCTTCAGAGAAACAGTTCCATATTATAATTGGCCTGTTTTCTTTTCGGATGTTTGTTTGCATATACATATCGGCAAGGAGTGTGAAACCGCAGATTGGTTGAGAGTTTCGTTAGGGCGATTGAAAGTGGTCAATGATTGATTGGGTTTGAGGCGACGTAGAGAGAGCGAGAGAGCGAGAGGCCGATGGGGGAGAGAGAGATAGCGAGAGAGAGGTCACACTCTTCGTCTAATGCATGCGAGGCCTCTTGACACTCGCCACGCAACGCATTAAAAGAGTAAACACTTAGACACCATCACGTACCCATCTACACAATAGTTTAGCTCCGTTTTTATGATATAATACATCGTGCCTTCTGTCCCTCGGCTAGCTCGCTCTATCATTCAATCTACCATTTCTTTTTTTAGTGACAGGTACCATTTCTTCTCATACTCCTTCGTTTTCCCATCTTTTCCCAGACACCCAATAATATTTTCACAGCTAGTTATTTTGTGCTAACACACAGTCACATCTCAATACCTTAGCTTCCTTCAGGCTTTACTTGTCTCATGTGAGACCCGCCTCTTCTACGTGAGGTTGCGCGATGTACAGTCAGTGTAGGACAAGGCTTCACATATATTTTCAAATCCCATTCCCATTCATTGAAATGTGATCATTATAGTGACACATAACTATATCTTGATCTAACTCCATACCACTCCCTATAATACACTTATTAATTAGGTTACCCAGGTATATTCTATAATATACTGTACGGCCCGGTTCTCTCTTAGCTCAACTTCCTACATACTACATTCTAGAATCTGACACTCGTGTAACCCAACTCTTGAGCAGAAAATGTAAGGAGATAAAATATAGATTCATTCCTTCGTTCCTTTGAGTCTCGTTAAATGCAGTATATATATCAGTAACCGACCGAAACAGGAAATAGTGGTCCCTGATTGGCTGATAACTAGTCACGTGACTTAAATAACAAGTTCTGATTGGTTGTTTACTTGTTTCGGTCGGTTACTGATATATATTTATATATTTGACTTTTTGGTAATGACCATCTTCCAATCTATTCCCCTGTCTATCTTTCCCAAATCTTCCCTCAAGCATACGTCACTCATCGCTCGATTCAGTTTTTTGATTGATTGATGCACGCTATACGGGATTTAAAGTGATCGTCCAACTCCCATTATCGCTCTAGTTTCAATTTGTAGAGAGATTGATCTTTCAAAGAAATATATCGAATAGCGATTTCTTTTACAGTTTTTTCATATCCTATTGTGAAGAGCAGTTAGGTTAACTTTACTTTCACTCAATGGAGTTCTAAATTGGGATGCTTGTGCAGCTCTTTTATCCTTTTTGTTCAAACACTTAGTGAAACAGGGTCGAGGAAGACAAGTCCATAACTAACTTAATATTCCCATGACTCTCTAGGTGTTGAAGGTTCGGATTGTTATCCTGGTGGCGGAGATCAGGGGGAGCATAGTTACGAATACATTACAGACCAGGTACTACAATATAGCCAACTTTACAACCCCAAATTCTTTCATTCCGTTATAGTCGGTTTCTTCGCCCTTCTCTTCCTTCTTATCCTATGGGATCTAACCCACCCTATTATTTCAGCAGTTCTACAGCTCTGCTATAATACCAGACCAGCACATCTACGACAACACCGGTCCTCAATTCAGTAACTACCTCGAACAGAAAGATACCTCATCCCACAGCTTCCAATCAACTTCACACCTACAGCAGCAAACCTCCCTTCACCTACAGCAGCAGACCTCACTACACCTACAGCAGCAGACCTCAGTTCAACCTTTCTTCTCCTCACCACCACCAGCTGGTGATCCTCACCTATACGAGCTGATTGATACAATGGATTCTACACCACAAGACACACTTGGTAGGTGCTATTCGGGAACAGACCGAATCAGGAAATACTGGTCCCTGATTGGCTGATAACCAGTTCGTGACCTAAATAACGAGTTCTGATTGGTTGTTTGCTTGTTTCGGTCGGTCCCTGGGATCCCTGGGACTTACTTACTTTTTGACTTTGAGAAGTTTTCCATTTATCAGAGGTCATCCCTTTGTTGACCGTTTTGGTCGTCGATGAGCTGTACTTTTGACCCTCAAACTCGCCTTTTTTCAGAGCGGTGTGAGGTTATTGATGATGGTGAGCTAGGGGAGTTATATGAACAAGACAGTACCGATCAGTCTACTGGAGACGTTGCCATGGTTACTACAGAATTGATCAATGAACAGGGTACGTACTCTCTTCTTGGCCCTAGTGGCTAGTGTGTCCAGGGTGGTGCTGCTCATCAGCAGTTTTTACTATTTTTGAGACCTATATGGGGGCGAGTTCAGTTCTCCATTCAGTCCCTGGGTCAGTCAATACTCAATAACACCCAACCCAAACACAGGTTCAGTAGCGGGTAGCAGTTACCTTGACAACAACGATGTGATGACGGGTAGTGGTCGCCATGACGATGTGATGACGAGTGAATCCCAGGATACCCCTGAATACTCCGTTGGATCGGCAGCTATGACGTCAGAGTGTGAAGACAAAACCATGAAACGTTAGTTCGTTTGACCACCTCTCTTTTACGTGCCCGTTTGAACATTGAAAAAAATAAGTGATCGCAAAAATTTAATTTTTAGTCATCTGGCATGATTATAACCGCAGTGTTTCTTACAGAGCCTCTCCGAAGAATTTCACTAGGAAAAGCGGAGTTTCTACTGACAGAGTCAGACTACCAAAAACTACATCTAGGAGGTAAACTAGAACTATCACAAACACTTTTTTGGTGTGCTGGTGGGGTGGTTTTCTAGTTCCTTTCTTGTGGGTACCCTTTTGTCCACTCACTAGTTTATATATAATAATTGGCATGTCGAACTAAGGAAGTTCTTTGGCGTGACAGTTGGTTGATATAGAGACTAAATTCTTGATAATAATGAACTCTCCGTGTGTGTGATTATTAGTACTCAAAAAGAGATGCAGTTTAGTAGCAGCTCGAGAGAGGGTGAGAAGGAGGGAATAAAGTTCGAGAAACTGAGTGAAGGAAGAGAAATAGTGAGAGAGACATGAATATCTCACCAAGTGTGCAGTAGCATATAACAAGTCCACTATTGGGCTAGTAGCCTATAATTACTATGTAACATGCTCACATAATATTCCCGGATATGCGAGTGTTCATTGTTGCGTGTTGGTTTAGTATACATACTCCTATTGGTTTAGTGCATATTGGTTTAGTAATGACTATTGGTTTAGTATGCTGTACATTAGTCGTTTAAATGCCAAGACAGGATTAATGGATGCCATGCTCTCACTCAGAGAGCAACTAGTAAAACTGAGAGTCTTAGTTTTACTAGTTGCTGTGAAGGTCAATAGCTCTCTGTGAAGGTCAATAGCTCTCTGTGAAGGTCAATAGCTCTCTCAATACCTTTCTTTCTATCATTCAGTATACCAGCAATCTCTCTCTTTGTCTCTCTTGATCTGCCGAACCCTCATAGAGCGCAGTGTGATCTAGACAATGTGTTTTCTTTCTTGATCTGAGGTTTTGTGCATTTTACATCGTCTTTTGCTGATGTTTTGCGAGCTTGGGCAGCACAATTCATGGCTTTTTGACTCAGTCACTGACTGTCGTCTTTTTTACTAAGCCATTACTTAGCCCAGCCTGTATATGTCCTATGACCTCCCCCTTGACAACAGGAGACTCTCTACCTCGACAACAGAAGATGCATCCTCAGAAACAATATTAGACAGCCGAAATCTGTGTAAATACCTACCGGGAGGCTAACTGTTGTCCATAATAACTGAGTTTTAGAATGAATAGAATCCTTCGTAAAACTAATTCAGTTCATTTTCAGATTCTGCGCTGTATGCAACACGAGAGGAACGATCCTTTAGCTTTGCCAGTGATACCTCTTCCGGTAAGTTAACATTGTAAAGAGTTACCATAGTAACTGGAAGTTACTAACATGGTTACCATGGTAACAGTCAATGTTTAGCAAACGTTGATAACATCGCAAACACCTGGACATTTCATATTTGTTTTCGCGTTTAGTTTCTGATTATCTCGTGTCTAGCTTGCACCCTCTTTTGCACCTTATACCTGTCTCTCTCTCTCTCTATTTCTCTCTCTCTCTCTCTATCTCTCTCTCTATCTCTCTCTCTCTCTCTCTCTC
>AVPN01000357.1:17899-30598 GCA_000695325.1 Pleurobrachia bachei | reverse complement strand
CCCCCCCCGTTGGAACCATAGGGTTTCCTTTCCCCCGCCTGGTAATATACCATATAAAATATTTTCAGAGGATGACAGCAGCAGCACCAAACAGGAACCGCCTAAACCCCGATTGGGTACGACAAAAAGTAATAGAAGAGATAGTGAACTACGAAGAGAGTTATGTTGGAAACCTACGTGACGTCATACAAGGTGAAATACTGGTCCCTGATTGGCTGATAACCAGTCACGTGACCTAAATAACAAGATCTGATTGGTTGTTTCGGTCGGTCCCTAATTAACAAATTCACAGGACCCTTGAAGCAAGCCCGACTGAGAACAGACTTATTTAGCGAGGAACAGATTGTTAGGATTTTCAGTAACATTGAGGAACTGTATCAGTTCCAGGTATAGTTGTCTCTCAAATATGTATCTTAAATCTTTATATATAACTTTTGGATACTTTTGGATACTGTTATAACTTTTGTATAGTGTTTGCGTTACAAATATACCGGTGGGTACGTTGCCAATGCTACATGACAAGGCCCGGTTTCGAGAGGGCAGTCGCCAGACTTTTACAAGACAACAACCTAGCTTGCCTTGTTTAACCCTCATCCCCCCTCACGCCCAGCAAAACAAAACCTAGCATTGCATGTGAGTCCTAAAATTTTCACTCTACAGATTGATTTCCTGGGCCAACTAAAGTCCAGTTTGGAGAGGATAATTCACACTTCACAGATTGGGGAAGTTTTCACCAGGAACCAGAACCGATTTGTGGAAATATACGGCCGGTAAGTGTGTGACTGACTCTCTAATCATGTGTTGAGTAAGGGGGAAGAGTGAGCTTACCTTACTCAACAGCTGATCTTGTGCTGAATAGGATGTTTCAGAAAGCAGAATTTGGAGATGTTTTAAGTTCCATATATATTATGTCCTTGGAGATAGGAAAGTTATGTTTTTGGCATTTTACCAGTTCTATTCGAGTCCTTTATCACCCCTACCTTTCCCTTTTAACACGATACTGCATATAAAGACAGTCTTGGAGACGCTGAAAGTCCTAACTTTCTCTCTCTTTTTCTCTCTCTTTTCCTCCTCTTATCGTGTTTCATTGCTTGTAGGTTTAGGTTCGTCTTATAAAGGTTAGATACTTTTCATCACTTTCTTTCTAAGCACTAATACACCGACACATATTATGTATTTTTATAGTCTTACCCTCATCCTTTTTGTTTCTCTCTATCATTATTCACTAGCTCTCTCTCTTTCCCTCACAAACTGTTAATTGATCCCTATGCAACAGCTCCCCCTTCTCCCAGGTACTGCAACAACCACAGTGCAGCGCTGGCAGAGTTTACCCTCCTCTCCCAGCACCTGATATACAGTAGCTTCTTTGAATCGTGTCGACTTCTACAGGATATGGACAACATCAAACTAGACGGGTGAGTACAGGAACCAATCAGATCTCGTTATTTAGGTCACGTGACTGGTAAGTGGTAATCAGCCAATGAGGGACCAGTATTTTCGTGATTCGGTCGGTTCCTGGTATAGATTTATTGTAATTTGCAGTTACTACCGCGGTACCCGTTTCTAGTCAGTATATCGCCCACCATTTTAACATAGTTTAAACACTGTAACCATAGTAACCAGTACTGCCCTACTCCCTAGTAACCATAGTAACTACCTTAGTAACGGCCCTAGTAACGAACTCTCATCTTAGGTTCCTACTGAAGCCGGTACAGAGGATATGTCAGTATCAGTTGCAACTAAAGGAATTGGTGAAACATACCCACCAACAACACCGCGATTATGATAAGGTATGTTGTCCTATATTCCAACTGCCAGAGCATTGGCCTGACCCTGTGGCCTGTTCTCATTTCTTTCACGCGAGAACCGCGGTCACATCATCTAGTGTGGGTTCATTGTTCAAGTTTACCCATTAGGTTGGTTTAGCATGATAGTCACCATGCCTACAACTGGAATATAAAATTATTGTTTCCCCACAGGTACTTGAAGCAGAGTCAATAATGAAAGGCGTAGCGACAACAGTAAACGAGAGAAAGAGAAGGGCAGAGGGGATCAACAAGTTGGCTCAGTGGCAGGCAGCTGTAGAAGATTGGAGGGGAGATGATCTGTTGAAGGATTCCTCTATATTAATACACAGTGGGAGTCTTACTAAAATTAGTGCAGGTAAAAAGTGGCCCTAATACTGCAAGTGCAATTCCCTATAGGTTAACCGGTTATCTTTATTTGTTGGACTCTATTCCCCTGCTTTGCTTGACCCTCTGCAAACATCGTAACTAAACTTTTCTCGTCGAATTCAACGTCGAATTTCACGTCGAGATATATGGCAATTATGTCGGATGACCACTGTAAAGGAGGGTTAGAACAACTCTCTATCTCATCCAGGTAACAAACAGACCCGGAGGTTCTTCCTATTTGATCACCAGCTGGTGTACTGCAGGAAGTTGCTGGGGAGTGGACGGTTACAGTACAAGGGCAGGATTAATATTGATCAATGTCGAATAGTCGATCTACCAGATAACTCAGGTTGGTGTTTAGTTTAGTCGGTGTTTAGTTAATTACTTTCGGGTCTTTTGTAGGCCCTATCGGTAAATGTACATGACTTTAGGAACGGGGCCAGCTCATGAATAACACTATTACGTAGCTTCTGACAATTCTCTCTTTTTCACAGAAGCCGGTGTGTGTAATGGTTGGAGAATGGAGAACCCAGTAAAACAGAAGTGGATCGTCCTGTTTTGTAAACACCCCGCTGAGAAAAGGAAATGGATGGACATGCTAACGGAGGAGAGACAACAGGTATTTGTTGATATCACTGTCAGGCCAACGCTCTGACCACAGTTCTTGTCTGTCTAGCGCCGCTGACCTCATCTGAGCGCACTGTCACGCTTTGAGAATCAAATGGGGTATGGCGCCGCCATACAGGTTCTTGTGCGCTTCACCAATGCTCTGACATTGATAACATCAATCAAATACTATTTGTTAGAAATAAATCGACAAACAAACTGACATATATAATATCATTAATATGTCCTGTATGGCGGCGCCATACCCCCGATGGGGTCGGCGGCGCCAGACAGGATATGTCTGACTTGGTTTCTCAATCTCAGTTTATTTGTTACTCCAGTAACACATGTGATCATGTATTTGACCCGTTCCACCCCTTCACACAGGTACGGAATGACAGAGAAGCAGGATTCCTGGTAACTGAAGCAATGAGGCGTGCCGCCTACGTCTCCTCCAACCCCAGCACAACCACAAAATCTAAACTCCTTCTTCGGGCCAACCAAAAGTATAAATCCAGTTCAAGTCTAAGGGAAGAACTCTCAGGGTCGGTAGTCACAGACAGTGGGGTTAGTAGGCCTAGTTCGGTTCAGTTGTCGGACAAAAAACATAAACTCGGAAAATCTTTTTTACGAAAACAGAAATATACAACGTGAGAGAGTGAAAGATATGTTGATTGATTGTTAATTGATTGAGAGAGTACTTCCGTATATATTAATATAAGTTCGTGACTGTGTTAGAGTCACTGCACTGGCAGTGAAAAAGCTGGACACCCAATTGATGTTGATTTTGATGTTTGGATTTTTTTGAAACAACCCTTATTTGCTTTTTTTTCTATCGATACGAACACTTTTTGTGAAACAATGCGGATCACGGTGAAACAAGGCAAAGAACAAGGCAGCAAACCTTCAAGTTCACCAAACTCGCAGAGCGACACAGGTTACAGAGAGCGAAAAAATGCGGTGTGAGCTTTACGGTGTGTGGACTTATGACCGGTCAAATTTTAGAGCTACGTTTTAGGTTAATGGTTAGGGTTAAGGGTGATAGAATTTCATTCGACGTTATGATATGCGTCCAGTCGGTCATGAGTACGGGAGCCGTGAGCTTGTTTGTTTCGATTTGTGATTGCTGCGTCTGGCAGATGACCTGCCCGAAAGTAGTAGAGGCCGCACCGAACAAGCTTATTACTATTGTCTATTAGGCGCCCCAGCACGTCCTCCACTCCGCCGTAACAAGGCCACCCAGTACCCACCACTCAGTTTATGCAGACCGTGGTCAGCCATTGGCGACATAGCCACCTAGTGTGATCCCCACACACAGGTGTCAGCTCAGCCCCAAAAAGGGTCGTGTCTTTCAAGAGCTCTTGCGCACGATCCACTGGACCGATTTTCATCCCGTTTGTTTCCTCGGGCTGCAAATTGATCCAAGTTAACTGGAAAATACCCGTTAAAATCGACACTGAAGTCAAATCCATAATCTGGCTTCCGAGAGTTTCTGCACTACGCCCATGCGGTTTAGACGATATTGGGAGATATGTTGATTCAATTACCATCAGCCGGGTATTTTCCAGTAATCGCAAGACTTCAACCTATCTTCTGATACCCTCAGATTCTTTCTAAACCATCTGGGAGTGGGGCGAAATTTCCGGAGAGCCAGATTATAGTTTTGACTTCAGTGTCAATTTTGACTCACTTCCTGTTGACAGACAAACTTCTCGGGTATTTTCCAGTTAACTTGGATCAATTTGCAGCCTCAGGAAACAAACGGGATGTAAATCGGTCCAGTAGATCGTGCAAGAGCTCTTTAAAGATACGACCCTTTTTAGGGGGCGGAGCCGTCGCCTATGTGTGGGGATCGCACTAGGTGGCTATGTCGCAAAGGTCAGCCACTGGCGACACGGACACCGTTTTCCTTTTACTTGTTGAGGAATGGGTGCGCCCCTTACTTTTTGTAAGTTGTGTTTCTCACCCTTAAGTGACTCCGATATAAATATCACTTTGAAAAAGCGGCTTTAAAAGCAGCTCAACAACACCTCTGTAGAGGTGCGATGCTGCTTTTGGTATCTTGCTTGTTATTGGTTATATCATGTGATCCCTTTTTTCGCATCGTATCTTTGATCTCGCGATATGTGATCACGTTATAAGTGCCGCGCGATATTCCTTTGTGTTTTAGTTAACGCGCGTTACATCTCGCACCTCTCTGCAAGAACAAGCCGAAAAAGAGACAGAGACAGATAATAAAATAAGAGACAGAGTTGTGGTGGGAGAGAAACAAAGCTTGTTTGTTACAAATATATAACGGAGGGTACAAGTGGTGACATATAGATAGAGAGAGAGAGAGAGAGAGAGAGAGAGAGAGAGAGAGAGATATGATAAGAGAAAGAAAGATGTTAGATGAGAGGTGTTAAATCTATGTTAATAGTATAAATAGAGGGGCAGTTAGGATCAAAAACTCAGTTTCAATCAGCCTCATCTGTTTCACCACCCTAAGATTTGAGAGAGAATAGAGGACCCACTACCACCACAACGCAATGAAGTCTTCAACTTGGTAAGATAGAGTTCGTAATGCTACTATACTCCCCCTCCTTCAGAACTTGCGGTGAGAGGAAGAAGAATAATGTATGAATCTTCGTTCGAACGAAGATCTCTCACCGCCAATTCTAAAGGAGGGAAGATATAGTTGTACAATAATTGATGGTTCTGCTACTGCTTGTTCTTAAATCGCTCCTATCCGAACATAGTCTGTTTTATGAGCATTGGCCCGGCAGACTACCTGATCACAGTCCCTCCAACTCAGGAGGCTTTAAACTATGCCCCAGTTCCTAAACACGATCACTAGTTAGCTGGGTTTTCATTCGTTTGATTGTAACACATCCCAATCCCCCTCAGGGTACTGTTTGTCATCTCCTAACTAATGTTGTATTGTATATACAGCACAAAACTAATGTTCAACACTCACCTCTCAGGGTACTATTTGTTGTCTCGATGGCTGTCCAGCTCGCCACGACTCTGGGGACTGGGTTTTACCGAGTGTTACTAGCAAACGAGAACAGTGGCAAGGGATCGAGCGAATAGAAAACCATGAAAGTATCTGATCCCAAACGGCATGATGACCCTGACCAGACGGCCTGAGAACATTGAGAGAGAGAAGTAGAGAATTTTAGAGGACTGGAAATGGAAATGACTGGTATGAGCAGACTGTTGTAAAAGTCGTTAGCTCTTACCATCTGTAATCTCTTTTTAAACCACGCTGTGAGATGACATATTGGATCAGATCTAGTCAATTTGCTAGCCCCAACTGCGAAGAGTAGTTTGTGTGTGTACAAATGTCTGTTTGTGTGTAGGTTTTCTGAAGTAAGTCGATATATGATTTCAGTCAGTCAATGATTTCAGTGTAAACTCTTTGATGTAACATGATTTCGGAATCCTTTTGCAACCATAAAAACGAAATATTTTATTTCTACCCCCTAGATTCTCTCTCTGGTATCCCTGAATTGCGCTACCAAACTGTTATAGTAGAGCCAGTTTTGCAGGGGAACATTTTCTAGATTGCCCCCGAATCGTCTCCACTTCCTAGAAGAAAGGGGGCTGTGTTCTTCACTTTCTAAAGTGTGGTGTCTGGTGCCGTACGTCTCCGGCCTCTGACACAGGTCTGCTTCCGCTGCGGAGTGCGGTGAAGTCTAGGTAGTGCTGTCAGACCAATGCTCTGACCGCGGTTCTCGCGTGTACGTGATGAAGGTCAGGAACCGACCGAAACAACCAATCGGAACTCTTTATTTAGGTCATGTGACTGGTTATCAGCCAATCAGGGGCCAGTATTTCCTGATTCGGTCGGTTCCTGATGAAGGTATCCGGGAGAGGCATGCAGTGCGGTTATGATATGACCGGATATATTTATAGCGTCATTACATAAAACTTATATATGCGAGGGTATTTCCTGCATAATAATATGTAACATGTGAATCACTTGAGTGGTTGTCATATCATATCCCAAAGAAAACAAGATTTACCGCAATCTCGAGCCAGATCGATCACGATATATTCATTATATTCTCTGTCATTTCTCTCATACATAACGAATTCTCATGCTGTGGGAATAATTAGCGGTAAATTTTTGTTTTTCCGGTACCATTCAAGCACCATAGAACACTTGAATATGTCACGCTCTGACTTGTTCACTCCCTGTCTGGTGGCACCAGAACCCGATTTGATTCTCAAATGATTCCCAAATGATTCCCAAATGTTTCGAATGATGAACAAATGATTCAAATGATTCCCAAAAGATTCAAATGATTCTCAAGCTCACGACAGTGCGCTCAGATGGGGTCCATAGCCAGACAGTTTTCCCCATAACTCAAAAAGCTCTGAAGTCTGACAGGGTACTTACGCTGTCAGGCCAATGTTCTGACCACGGTTCTCGCCCATGCTTTGACAGAGGGTATAAGCAGTTCTAGAAAAGTGTTCTAACCCCCCCCCCTGATCTACCGTACGTGAGAAGGGCCCTGCAGGCCCAGATCATTGTTATCTAATCATGCAGAATGTTTATTTTACATTGCAGAAACTTTCTGAATTCCAATATGATATGGACCCTAATAAAACATGAAACTCCGAACACCGTTCGACCGTCTATCTCTTTGCCCCCTTGGAGGATATATAATGGAAAGTAAGGGTATTATAATATCCTTATTCTCCATTATATAAATATCCGGCCCTATCCAATTGCATTTCCGACCTGGACTCTGGAGTCTGGAGGTGGCACGATTCTCGTTAGAGAACACAAAGGGGTGAAACACGTGCACAACCCTCTTGCTTCGATCGAAGCAAGAGGGTTGGCCACGTGTTTCACTCCACTATTTTCTCGCACAAGAATCTTGTCACCTCCAAAGTCGAATTCGTCTTAGTAAATAGTGAACAGGGCAGAGGGGTGAAACACGTGTCCAATTCACTCTTCCTTCGACCTAGTAAATAGTTAAGTGAACATTCTTAGTAAAAGACTTGATCAAAACCCTCCCTCTCTCTATCTTTATCTCACTCACTCTCCAGCTCCCTCTCTATCTCACTCTGCCTCTCTCTCACCTTCGCTACAGCCTTCATTTGGAAACGCGTCTGGTGTAAAGTAGACAAATGTCATTGTTTCTCAAACTCACAACGTCTAGAGCTGCTGGCTGCAACTCTCTCAGTACAGAGCTCTTTATGTCTCACAACGTCTAGAGCTGCAACTATCTGAGCTCTTTATGTACATCCCCCAACAAAAGGTGTGCCCGAAATAGCCGCACGGTCCAAAAGATCTTCTGTGTGTAAAAGACACACAGTTTCACTGCTTCAAACCCTGGGAAATTCGTACGTGTGCAGCCACCCTTTTGGCCTTTTTTAGTTCGACATTTCCGTGTCTTTATAAGATGACAGTACGCATCATGAGACTCATGGGAGACAAAAGTTAAGACTTTCGAGTACATCCTAGTGCAATGAGCAGCAATTGTGTGAACGAGGGAGGGATTGAGATAATCTTTACTTGATAATAAGCAAAGGTTACCATATAATAATTGTACTTTCGGCTAAATTTCCATCATGATCAGTGACCTACATCAACATGAATGATTCATAAAACAAGATTATGACTCAATTGGTGTCTGAGAGACTTTTTAACATGAGTCAGATGTATGGATCATCAATTATCACTCGTTCAATTTATGATGACGACATAGGGATATTTGTTATGTTCTAACCCTCCCTTCGGCGCCCGAAACACAGTCTAACCAGGCGCAGGCAAAGGGATATAGCCATACATTAGAATCTTTCTAACTCCACCCACACGACGAACATCTAATGTGAATCATACAAGGGGGTGACAAATATATGAAGACAGATTAGAAAACCTGCGGGTTCTCTACCTCCATAGAAATATAATTCATTATTCCCCAGGTAGAAATAAAATTCATTATTCCCCAGGGAATTGAAACATGAACTTAAAATATCCATTGAGTGAGAGGAGCTGCTGCAGGGCTTTGAAGAGGAGCTGCTTCACGCATCTGATTACGTCGATTGATACTGAAGTATCTGGCTAGCGGCGTTCAGATCAGTGTATGCGTTGTATGCAATAAGTATCGGGTTCACGTATCGTGATTTATCTGCCTATTTGTCTAGTTTTCTCACGGCCCATCGTATTCACTATAGAAATAAAATTGAAGGGTCGCGTACAAACTATTCTTATATAACTCCATTATCGAGCATTGTACCATTACAGTTCAGGACAGAATATAATCCATCTCTTCCTTTGATCTTTCGCCGCAATTATAGTAGCAGAACATTTGCATCCTACCCTCCTCTTCTATCGGTTAGTTATCCTCCTATATTACCCCTCCCTCCTCTCTCGGCCCAAAGTTCTCCAAACAGAATCTACATGCTCCCTGCTGCACACACCTGTATGTGTTATGTGCCCCCGCCCCAATACAAATCACAGCTCTCAGTAGCTTCTTGGGCTGATTAATTGTATGGACCCAACGCCCAAGTCATCAGTTGACGTAGATTTCACGATTTATTTATTAGCTGTCACTTCACAACTGCAGAAAAGTCTATATCTCTCGACTTCCGAACTGATATCCGACCATAGCTGTATGAGTAGGATATGAGTAAGATATAATGAGTAGGATATCTTGTTCAGAGACACTATCTGATCCTCCCAAGACCATATGAACAGACAAACGAACATGAGAAGTCGTAGCTGGTGGTGTTTGAGTAGTGTACATGTGTGCATTTCCATAGCGCCGATTCATGTACTGAGTGTCTGGATAACCGCCAATTGACGTCATTAGGAGAGAGAGAGAGAGAGAGAAAGAGAGAGAGAGAGAGAGAGAGATAGAGAGATAGAGAGAGAGAGAGAGAGAGAGAGAGAGAGAGAGAGAGAGAGAGAGAAAGGTGTCAGTTATCTGTCACCACCGTCTTCATTGACCTTCATTAGCAGTAAACACCATTAATGTCCATTAGAATAATTCCATAAAAGCGACGAATATAAATGCACCTCTTTTCCCCTGATTTTCCTTGTCAGATTGCGCGACCTCCGAGCGAGGGTTACGAAAGTAACAACATTTTCCTTGTTTTTATAAAGAGAAGAACTCTTGGTAACGAAATTCCCCCTCAGCGCAATATTAGGGGTGACTTCGTAACCAAAAGAAACTCCCGGTACGGGGTTGTTTAAAACAAACCAGGAAAACTCGCATTATGTACAACTTGACACTGGGTGGTGGTGGGGTACTGGGGTATCTTATCAGTTATCACATACATGCTACATTGCTACGTACGATGGTCGATCCTTCCGGCTTCCATAGAAACCTCCCCTTCAGTTTACCGGCCTACCCTGTATCAGCTGGGCTACTTATAATGGGGCTGGGCCAGCAGCTCCAAGAAGAAGCAAGTAATTAATTCTGCCTAAATGTTTCGTAGCCACACACCAGATCATACTTTATGTCCCATGATGTGTCGTCTTATAAAGCGACCAGGAAATGTCGAAATAAAAAGGCCAAAAGGGTGGCTGCACACGTACACATTTCCCAGGGTCTGAGACAGTGAAACCGTGTGTCTTCAAAACTTTTTAATATGTCGTTGAACTACACACTAAAGATCCTTTAAACCGTGCAGTTATTTCGGGTACACCTTTTGTTTGGGTTGTACATAAAGAGCTCTGTACTAGAGGGAGTTGCAGCTCTAGACATTGTGAGTTTGAGAAACAATGACATTTGTCTACTTTACACCAGACGCGTTTCCAAATGAAGGCTGTAGCGAAGGTGAGAGAGAGGCAGAGTGAGATAGAGAGGGAGCTGGAGAGTGAGTGAGATAAAGATAGACAGAGGGAGGGTTTTGATCAAGTCTTTTACTTAGAATGTTCACTAACTATTTACTAGGTCGAAGGAAGAGTGAATTGGACACGTGTTTCACCCCTCTGCCCTGTTCACTATTTACTAAGACGAATTCGACTTTGGAGGTGGCACGATTCTTGTGCGAGAAAATAGTGGGGTGAAACACGTGCACAACCCTCTTGCTTCGATCGAAGCAAGAGGGTTGGCCACGTGTTTCACCCCACTATTTTCTCGCACAAGAATCGTGCCACCTCCAAAGTCGAATTCGTCTTAGTAAATAGTGAACAGGGCAGAGGGGTGAAACACGTGTCCAATTCACTCTTCCTTCGACCTAGTAAATAGTTAAGTGAACATTCTTAGTAAAAGACTTGATCAAAACCCTCCCTCTCTCTATCTTTATCTCACTCACTCTCCAGCTCCCTCTCTATCTCACTCTGCCTCTCTCTCACCTTCGCTACAGCCTTCATTTGGAAACGCGTCTGGTGTAAAGTAGACAAATGTCATTGTTTCTCAAACTCACAATGTCTAGAGCTGCAACTCCCTCTAGTACAGAGCTCTTTATGTACAACCCAAACAAAAGGTGTACCCGAAATAACTGCACGGTTTAAAGGATCTTTAGTGTGTAGTTCAACGACATATTAAAAAGTTTTGAAGACACACGGTTTCACTGTCTCAGACCCTGGGAAATGTGTACGTGTGCAGCCACCCTTTTGGCCTTTTTATTTCGACATTTCCTGGTCGCTTTATAAGACGACACATCATGGGACTCATGGGAGACAAAATTTAAGACTTTCGAGTACATCCTAGAGTGCAATGAGAAACAATTGTGTGAACGAGGGAGGGATTAAGATAATCTTTACTTGATAATACGCAACGGTTATCATATAATAATTGTACTTTCGGCTAAATTCCCATCATGATCAGTGACCTACAACAACATGAATGAGTCATAAAACAAGATTATGACTCAATCGATGTCTGAGAGACTTTTTAACATTAGTCAGATGAATGGATCATCAATTATCACTCGTTCAATTTATGATGACGACAAAGGGATATTTGTTATGTTCTAACCCTCCCTTCGGCGCCCGAAACACAGTCTAACCAGGCGCAGGCAAAGGGATATAGCCATACATTAGAATCTTTCTAACTCCACCCACACGACGAACATCTAATGTGAATCATACAAGGGGGTGACAAATATATGAAGACAGATTAGAAAACCTGCGGGTTCTCTACCTCCATAGAAATATAATTCATTATTCCCCAGGTAGAAATAAAATTCATTATTCCCCAGGGAATTGAAACATGAACTTAAAATATCCATTGAGTGAGAGGAGCTGCTGCAGGGCTTTGAAGAGGAGCTGCTTCACGCATCTGATTACGTCGATTGATACTGAAGTATCTGGCTAGCGGCGTTCAGATCAGTGTATGCGTTGTATGCAATAAGTATCGGGTTCACGTATCGTGATTTATCTGCCTATTTGTCTAGTTTTCTCACGGCCCATCGTATTCACTATAGAAATAAAATTGAAGGGTCGCGTACAAACTATTCTTATATAACTCCATTATCGAGCATTGTACCATTACAGTTCAGGACAGAATATAATCCATCTCTTCCTTTGATCTTTCGCCGCAATTATAGTAGCAGAACATTTGCATCCTACCCTCCTCTTCTATCGGTTAGTTATCCTCCTATATTACCCCTCCCTCCTCTCTCGGCCCAAAGTTCTCCAAACAGAATCTACATGCTCCCTGCTGCACACACCTGTATGTGTTATGTGCCCCCGCCCCAATACAAATCACAGCTCTCAGTAGCTTCTTGGGCTGATTAATTGTATGGACCCAACGCCCAAGTCATCAGTTGACGTAGATTTCACGATTTATTTATTAGCTGTCACTTCACAACTGCAGACAAGTCTATATCTCTCGACTTCCGAACTGATATCCGACCATAGCTGTATGAGTAGGATATGAGTAAGATATAATGAGTAGGATATCTTGTTCAGAGACACTATCTGATCCTCCCAAGACCATATGAACAGACAAACGAACATGAGAAGTCGTAG